>JAJOOO010015489.1:0-20285 GCA_029582685.1 Solanum piurae | reverse complement strand
AGTAAAGTCTAAACCATTTTCCTCGTGGGATCGACCCCAACCTACAAGTTGGGTTCTTTACTTGATAACGATCGCTTATGCTTCTGAAAGGAGGTGTAATTTGAGCGTATCAGCCACCACGGACCACACCACGGGACGTGGTCCTCACCACTGGCTGTGGTGGTGGCCGTGAAGGTGGGGGCAGTGCTTGGGGAAGCTTGGGCAGCCTTGGTCCTTTCCCATTGGCCCTTGACCTCTTCCCTTGGCTTGTTGCCCTCACACTTAGCCCTAGTTGGCCTACTAGACTACGGGGTGTCATAAAATAATTGTGGTTTGTGACAACAGAAGGAGGGACCAAAAAGTAACACCTAGGGGAATATAGACTGAAAGTTGGACCAATATTTTCTCAAGCCATCCATATGCATCTTTGTTGTTACCAATTCAACCAGAAGATAACATCTCGATGTGCTTCAAACCATGTATGTTGCTATGGCCTTATTTTATTAATCTGCAAGATTATCACAAATTTTAACATAATTAATACTGATAGTATACCAGTGATCAATATGATCTCACAATATTGTGTTTTCTCCTCATGAGTCATGAGTCTGAATTTACCGTTATAATAACGATTATGCACTCAACCATTATATTGTTGCTATCACAATTAATCAAAATTAGAAAAATTAATTTCTCAAAATAAAATGCTTGATATAGTAAAATCAATTCACTTTTTCACTAGTTAAAGCTTAATTTGTTTTACTCCAACCTCCAAAGTAGAGTTATCAAGCAATATGATTTATTTTTCTTACTTCCATCAAATAGCACCAAGTTTTCTCATCTGCACCATCACAACTTTTAAGTATAGCATAATTTTTTTCTCATAAAAAAACCCATCATATTTCGTATGAAGTAAATTTACCTGATTTTCTTGTACATGTTATACTTTATACACAATATCATATAAAGTGTAATTAGCCACATATCTCATATATTTTTATTAGGCTAGCAAATTTCTTCTTTATTTGTCACATCATATTCACAATTGATCAAAAGGAGCTGCAAGACTCACACAATCAATAAGATTGTATTTCACAAATTTTTTCAACATTGTGACTTGACAAGGAAAATTTCATCACATGTTTTATGATATTTTTTCATTCCAAGATAAAATTTATCTCACCATACATTTCATGTTAAATGGATACTCAACATGGCTTTCATAATTTTTTTATAACTTTCATGTTAGAGCCAAAAGTCATCTCATTATAGTCAAACAACAACATGTTATTTACTCTAAAATTAATAAATGATCTTGTAATACTCTTTTTTAGAGCATTTCTCAAAGATGCAAAAATCACAATTTTACATTGATTTTTTTCTCATTTCATAAATCCCCCACTATTTTAAGAATTCAAATATTATTATTTTTTATGAAAAATAGTATCATGTTATTCATGAAAATATTAGGTAAAAAAAAATTACCTTTTCTCCACTTGAATTGGGCAAAAATACTTTAGCCACCTCTTCTCATCCATCTCTTGAAGAGAGCAACATTGAGCAAAATTATGTTGAGATCTCTATCTTGATATCTGCACTTTTTCAAACTGTAACAAAAACATGAATCTCCTTAAAAAATTTGGTGTACTATACCACAATTAAAAAATAAACTACAATTGAAATAAAATAACAAATTCAAATAAATAAAACTTTAGGTTGAGGCGCGAATATCTTGCTCTCTTTAAGGAGATTCAAGCTCACTGCGACATAATCTACAGCAATCCAGCAGTATATCTCTTGACTTGTCCCCTTCAGGATACAACAGCCCAACAACGTCGTACAACTCAAGTAACTCCGGATTAGTTGAAGAGTCCAAATCTCCACATAGGAACACCTTCCTTCTAACATATAAATATTCTCTTTTGTATAGTGAATATAGTTGATGACTTATAATATTTTATTTGTCTCAACTCTCTCTTTCACTACACTTACCTCACTACACACTACAATATTTTTCCACACTTCTCATCTTTTCTTACATTACTTTCTTTTTATTTTTCAACCCAAAGGAAGACCACTATTTATAGGTGATGAATTCTTCTTTGCAATGAATAGGATGATAATGGGTAGTAAATTGCATAAATGAATGGCCTATAGGTTACGTAGGTTACATATGTTACAAGAAGAAAGAGGTAGAATAATGGGTGGAATGAAGAGTTAGTGGTTACAAAAGTTACTACAACTAATGACCACATTCTTTCACAATTGATGAGAGTAAAGAGGCACAAATATAATGTCCACCAATGGAAATAACATGATACATAATGTGACATATAATATATTTTTATTAATATTAAAATATCACACCAACACCAACTTTTCTTGAGTTAACAACATGAGTTTTTGAGCTTCTTGAGACACTTCTTGTAGTTCATCCGGGATTTCTTTATGCCTGGTCTTTATAGCTTGAAGGACGGCTTCTAATTCTTTAGCTTGTTCCTCCTTTTATCGTACTCTGACTTCAATGTTTTTTCTAATCTATTCCAACTATCTTTGTTTTTTCCTGTCCTCTTCAAAGATAATCAGGAATTCCCCATAACTTGAGTCGGTTCATGCCAAGTCCCTCCATTTCTTAACCACAAAAGAGAATTCATATTTGAGTTTTTCCAATTGGTTGGCTTGTTCATCGCTAAACAACGAAGAATTTTCATTTTAAGTAACAATTGCATCACACATTTATTTTTTCATTCATTGACTCATGAGTCAATGTCTCCAAAGGTAGTGTGATTGAGCATTCAAATATTAACTTTTTACAAGTGTTTGGATTGAATAAGTACTATTGCGTTGGAGGCATGTTTGTTGGTTGGAAATCTTCTCTAGAAAAAACTGCAAGAATGACTCAAACTAACATGCCTCCAACGCAACAATACTTTTTTTACCAAACTTTGACTTCAATGCCTGCCTCCTCTTCATCATAGTTCGACTTTAATGTTTCAATCATTCTTGAAGTCTTTACCAACGAAGTTTTCTAGCCAACGGACATGCATACAGCGCAATAGTACTTCTTCAATCCAAACACTTGCAATGTTAATATTTGAATGCTCAATCAGACTACCTTTGAAGGGATTCGCGCATGTCCCGATGAATGAAAAAGAAATGTGTGGTGCAATTGCTGCTTTAAATAAAAATCCCTCGCTATCTAGCAATGAACAAGCCAACCAAATGGCAAACTCAAATATGAATTCTCTTTCATGGTTAAGAAATGGATGGACTTGACACGAGCTGAATCAAGTTACTAGGAATTCTTGATCAACTTTGAAGAGGACAGGAAAAAATTGGATAATAGGATTAGATTAGAAGAAACGTTGAAGTTGTAGTATGATTAAAAGGAGGAACGAGCTGGAGAATAGGAAGCAGCCCTAGCAATCATCAAAAGAAATGTTCGACCTCGCTTATTTTGGAATCACCACTTAAGTCTCCTCCAAAAGATGATAAGGTGTAACATCCTAGCAAAAGATTTAGAAGAAAAATCATTTTACTTGAAGTAATATACAAATAAATGAACTTACTATAACAGAGGTTAATAATCAAATAATATAATTTCAGTCGAACATAATTTTAAGAGAATTACAAGTTACCACATTATATTAAAAGAGAAGTATAACTAAGGTATGTAGATAAGAACTTGAAACATCATGGCATCCTTACCTTCCACTTTATAAAGGTCTGATTGAACAAAATTTGATTCTCTGTTTGCAGACAAAATAATGTATATTCTTAAAAATCATATAACAATTATATTGTAACAACCTTAGTAGACTATCCAAGGAAATTTATGATATAACTATCAGAAATTGTGTCAATTTCTTGCATTGGGAAATATAAAGAAGCATGGTGGAAAGAAACAGAGATCATCTGCCATTAGTAATTGAATTGCTAACCTCACAACATGAAGGTTAGACAAAGTTACCTTCCTCCAAAAAGATGAAGGTTTGACAAAGTATATCGAATGAATAAGCACAAATAAATCGATGTTACTTGTTATGTTATGAGGATTCCTAATATTCTCCTTGATTTTCTATTTTTCTAAGCCTTCATATATTGTGCTCGACCATCTTGTTCTTTTCCTATTTCTTTAAATTTGATTTCTTAACTTATCTTTACTACTGTACCTTAAAGCGATCTTGAAGTTCTCATTTCAAGAATTTTAAGTCATGGTTAATCTTGTACTATATCCCGAGATATATGTATAATTTAAATTTAACAAGTTTAACTTTAAAATTCTTAATATTGAACACATTGTACTTCTAAAACTATGGGTTCAATACTTTGTTTTTAACAAGTTGAATACTGGACTACTTGAGATGTCTAAATATTTACTTGTACAAACAAAAGTCATTATGAATTCACAAGTTTAAGAAATTTAACATAATAAACAAGGAAATTAGGTTTATTCTCTTGCTAGATATTGTACTTGTGTAGTGAATGTGGTAAGACTAAGAGTCTGTTTGATTGGACTTGTAGCTTATGAATTAAAAAGTTATAAATTAGAAATTCTAACTTGTGACTTATTTTTATCTTTTTGGTTTAAAAACAAGTTCTTAAAGGCACTTTTTTACCCAAACAGTAAAAAATTACTAAAAGCTATTTTGACTTTAAAAGACTTTAAAATAAGTCCATCCAAATATCTCATTAATGAATGTGTACTTTTACTTCATCAGAAGATGACATACTACCATATTTATTAGGGTAACGTCTTTCACTTAAGTTTTAAATTAATAATTATACTTTTTTTAATTAAAACACCATATGTGATTAAATATTTGTTGATGGTTGAAATTCCTTCTTCATAAATTAAGAGGTTAGCTATCCGAAATTGCAAAGCTCGCATACACATCTGTTAAACTGATTTTGAGAAGTATACAAATATGACAAATTTAGAAAGTACACATCAGGATCTTGAACATGCTAGTCAGGATCTAATGCAGATCAGGATCTTGAACACACTAGTCAAACTGAGGATGATGTTACAAAAAGCATACCTGGTGTGGAAGACATTATATCATATAAACCCGCAAGTATAAATGACAAAACCGTTCTACTGTCTTACCCTAACTTATGTACCACAATCGTCAATAATGGAAAAGGTGTAAGAAAATATATTGTAACCCTAATGGATGAATGGGGGACCAATTTATAGAGGCTAAATAAGATTTAATCTGGTACATCCATCAAATCACCGGTGTACGTATTAGATCTATTCTTTATGAAATATTAGTTATGAACTTTATATTAATTGGGCCAAAAATAAAATAATAAATAAAAATTTACACTTGACCCAATGACCACATAACATTAATAATGACATTAATACTAGTTTCGCATAAAAGAAATTTATTCTATAATAATGTCCATTATATATTATATATGGTGGCCATATTGGCAAATTTTCAGTAGTTTCAAGTCTTGAGATGGTATGGTCTATGTTTGGTCCGCGGTTTTAGCGCCTACCCAAGTTTGAGGCATGATAAAGTTGGTACTAGAGCATGTCATATCCTAAGGAGTCTACAAGTCATGTCTAGTAGAATGTTGCTTATGGGTGTATTGTGCCTCACACTTATAATCAGGAGGCTATACGCCATTTAGGATTAGTTACTATTTTTTTCAACTGTGAATGAACCCATTATTTCACTTGAAATACTCCGCAAGAAAAATTTAAACTTCAACTTAACTACATTAAGTTAAACAAAAATCAAAGATTAAATCAATTTTACCATTCAATAAAATCGCCATCATCAGTTTAAATCTAACAGCTTAGAAACACTAGTGCCAAAGTACTATTGCAATATTAGCATACTGTTTTCAATATAATGCAACCACAATTACTACTAGAGCCTTGTTGAACACACTCATAACACGAAAAACCTATCCAATGTCGATTCATTGTAAGCTTGTACAACAGAATTACTGAAAATACATATTGAAAACATCGCTTAACTTTTCGAGTTCTCGCAGAGATCTTCAAGAACTAGTATCAGTAAAACAACACAAGTTGCATAGCAATTATCACTCATCCATCAGATGGTGACACTAGGAACCAGTTGCATTACACCAACAACAAAACCATTGTAATCCCACAAAGTAAGGTTAGAGGAGGGTGGAATATACACAGACCTTACCATTACCTTAATGGTAGAGAGGTTATTTCCGATAGACCCCTAGCTCAACAGAAAAAGTCCAAAGTGGAATAGGGAAAAATAACATATATGAAGAAAGTCATGGAAAAATATTACAGACAAATTTTCCTAAACAATAGCCATAACACACTACAATGGTATCAACGTGTAAGAAAACCCACAAACAATAACCGAACTTAAAGGACAAAGAAACTACAAGAGTAATACTACTAATATGACTAATAGTAAAGAGGAATAAGCGAGACAATGCTCAACTAACTAACTAACCTCGTATCCTAATATGTGTCCTCTATAACCTCATATTCAAGGTCTCGTCCTTGGTAAGTTGAAGTTGTGTAATGTCATATCTAATCACCACTCCTCAATACTTCTTCAACCTACCTCTACCTCTCTTGAAACCATCTATAGTCAACCTATCATACCCCTCCACCGGGATATTCCATCTCCTCTGCACATGTCTGAACCATCTCAGTCGCGATTCCTACATCTTGCTCTTTATCGGGACCACTCCTACCTTGTTTCAGATATCTTCATTCCTAATCTTGTCTCTCCTTGTATATCCACACATCTATCTCAGCATCCTCATCTTGAAACTTTCATCTTTTGAACGTGAAAGTTCTTGATTGGTCAACACTACCCTCCATACAACATGAATGGTTTAGCCACCACTCTACAGAACTTGCCTTTAAGTTTTTGTGGCATCTTCTTATCACACAGGACTCTAGATGTGAGCCTTCATTTCATCAATCTGCACCTATACGATGTTTGACATTAAGAGGGGAAAAAGTTTTGTTAATGGATCAATAGATTTCATACTCAAACAGGAGAATAACAGAGAAAATAAAATAGTAAAGTGGACACAAATGAAAAAAAAAAAGAGTTTATTCGGAGCTCACAATGGAAATATTTTTTCCATTAAGTAATATCTGATCAAGTTTTGTTATCCGCTACCCTTCAGAAGTGATCTCACTGCAACATAATTGGAAAGTTGTTAAGAAGTGTATTCATAAAAAGCTCTTTTAAACTATAGCCCATGCCATGGAAAAATAAACCTTTCTACACCCGAGGGCCAGGGAGAATGTGAACTTTTCAAATTGCATAGATAGATAGTTTACTTAAAAAATTCAAGAGTTGCTAACTTCTATGAAGAGCTAACATGGAAGCTTATAGCAGATGCCTTTAATTGATGGAGCTAAAGAAGACGTAACGAGAAACCATATTTTAAACTAACTTGTCAATACAATAGACAGATGCAGCCTAAATCTCCATTTTCTACATCTCATTATACTATTTTTAAGGATTAATAATTTTAAATATCTAATTATATTTTGGAGTAGATGTTCTGAATATTTACTGTATAATACAATAGTCTAGTTTAAATCTGTAAGACGAGAATATGCAAATAATATGCAATCTGGTCATTTAAATCCATGCTATCAAATAGGTCTATCATCCACAGTTCAAACCAAGGGAGTTGGGACAACTAGACAAAATAAGAGTGTTAGAATTCAGCCTCTCACCACCCTACAAATCTATTTCCTTTATCCATGTGATTCCACAGTACATTTGCTTCCACTCCACGTGAATAAGATCGAACTCCACGTGAATAAGATCGATGAGGTAAGAAGGTCATAATTTCAATGCATTCTCAGGATGTGCTAACATTTTGAATGCATTTGGGAAATATAAAATTGTGCTCCCAAAATAATACTACATATTATCCAAACATCTAAGTTCTAGAATTTACTTCTTCTTTGACCAGGGGAGATAACAACATTAATCATCTGACTGAGAACTTTTGACCCTTTATTATCAGCATCTTTGTTGTTACCAATTCATTCCTAGTGCTTTCTATCTTGCCAACTTTTACTTGTTGTTCATCCAGTATTTCTTTCTGCCTGGTATTTATAGGTTGAAGGAATCCTTCTAATTCTCTAGCTTCTTCCTTCCTTTAACATACTCTAACTTCAACATTTCTTCTAATCTAATCCAATTATCCAGTTCTTACTTGTCCTCTTCGGAGTTGGTCAAGAATTCCTGGTGACTTGATTCGGCTTGTGCCAAGTCTCTCCATTCTTACCCATAAAAAGGAATTCACATGTGAGTTTACCAATTGCTTGGCTTGTTCATAGCTGAACAACAATGCGAGATTTTTATTTATAGTAGCAATTGCACCACACATGTCTTTTTCATTCATTGGGTCATGAGCCAATACCTCTTGGCTGGAAAACTTCTCTCGTAAAGACTTCAAGAATAGCTAAATGTATGTCTTTTTGGCCTCACATCACTCATCCTCAGAGTTCCTACTTGCGTCCAAGGAAGGAAAAAAAATGAAATGTGAAGTATACATAAATAAGGGTACTTGGCATTCTAAAGAATACTAGAAGCACCATTACCATTGGGGTTTCTTGGAGCAACAAATAATATCTCTCCTTTCCATTTTATATGGCATTGTTTGACTTGACGCGTAGTTTAAGAAAGAAAGATCGAACATTTTTGAAACCCATGGTGCATAACAAGTTATAGATATTTGTAGGGTTGGGCATGGTACGGTATTGAAAAGTTTGATTCGATCAGTAATTTTGATTTACGATTTTTAAAAATACTATACCATTATCATACCAAATTAATTCGGTATGGTTTGGTATTTTAAAGTTTGATTACGATATTTTGCAGTACTAAATCTATTACCATAGTTTGGTCAACTTCAACTTACATATGTTTGTATAATAAAGAATTGACTTTGGCTTTTCAAGAAACATCCCAATTACATCATACCAATACCTTACACTTGTAAAAAAATTCAAAATAAAGAACAACAGTCCTTTTGTTAATAAATCACCCAAAAAGAACATTTAAATCAAGATAGAGAATCAAAATTTCAACATCTAGATAATTAGTTACTATTTAATACATTTGCTAGTATTATATAGTTTCATATATATAAAAAAAAAAATAAGCTATATACTTTGGTACGGTATTTGATATTTTGGTTTTTTTTTTTTTATAAATATCAAATACCATACCAAATAGGTGAATACCAAACTATTTAAAAATGCATTTCAAATACTATAATATCCAAACCGCGGTGTTAAAAAATCCAATTTCGGTATCTACCATACCATGTCCACCCTAAATATTTGTATGGTAATGAGTAAAATGCAATTTTTTAAATGGCCAAACACATATGCAGACCCTTAAATTTGTCCCTAAATTTCATTTTGGCACTCCAACTTAACCTTGTTCCATTATAACCCTTTAACTCTAATTTTTATGTTTCATTTAGGCACTTCTAAGTGATGTGGCAGAGTGTGTGCATCACACTTTCTCTAAGAGAGTGAGAGACAAAAAAAAAAGTATTTTTTAAAAAAATAATAAAAGATTAACCCTTCAACTCTATTTTTTTATGTACCATTTAAACACAAAATACTCATTTAATGATTTCTTTATTTCTATATATGCTCTTCAACTGCAATTTTGCATTTTAAAAATCGTCGTTCATCCGTTAGTTATTGTAAAAAATTAAAATTGATGGATGATCATTGATTCTTTTTAAAAGTAGTAAAAATCAATGACAACCCAACGAAGTCTATCGAGTTTCAACATTTTTTATGTTGTTATTATAGATTAGATATGGAGAAAAAAAATATGTGCTGTTATTTGATTTAATTAATTATTTTAAAAAGAAAACCAACACACTTTCGTCGATTATTTTTCACACAATAATGTACAAAAACTCTAAAAAAAAAAAAAAAAATTGATGTTCATCCATTATTTATTTATTTTTAGAAAAAAAAACATGACGTTGATTTTTAAAATGAAAAAATGGTAGTGAAGAACAAAAATAAAATGAAGAAATCATAAATTTAGTAAATTCTGTTTAAATGGTACTATATAAAATAGAGTTGAAGGATTAAAATGGAACAAGACTAAGTTAGCATGTCAAAATGAAAAATGGGGGCAAGTTAGAGGAGTTGTGTATGTGTTTTTAATTGGCTTTTGTGCCATGTTATGGAGTGTGAAGTACACACATCCCACTTTGTTGATTCTTTGGAAAGAAGTGCCAAAATGGAACATAAAAATTGGAGTTGAAGGGTTAAAATGGAACAAGGTTGAGTTGGAGTGTCAAAATGAAATTTAGAGACAAGTTTAAGGGTCTGCATATGTGTTTGGCCTTTTTAAATTAAATAGTTTCTAAATATTGAAAGATGTCATTCTTCCTAACAACTAATAATATTGCTTTTGAGTGAAAAACCCTAGTACTACCAAAGAAACGTTGGAATGGCCATGATGGTCGGTGGGCAGTCTCCCTTGGAGGTTGCTCCGCCAGTACCCATTGTGCAAGGAAAGGGGGAGAAGTCTTATGCTTCTACGTTACAACTTACGGTGTCAATACGTGCACATGTGCCGATGAAGCCGCTAACATATTTGCATGGAGAACCCAGGGTCATGGAATGAAGAGGAGATATCACAGATGATTGTTAATGAAGACTTAGAATACGCGGTGGTAGGAAAGTTCTCTTATGAATGGCCGGATATACAAGAGTTAAGGAAGATCATTCCAAAACAATGTGAATTAAAAGGGGATGTAAACATAGGTCTTCTATGTAATCGGTATGTATTGGATAAGGGCCTCAAGGATGGAAGACTATGTGAATCTGCTATCAAAGCCTATTTTTTATATTGCTCATAGGAATTGGTATTACCCGATGAGAACATTTAAACGGCTCTGTTTGATCCAATTGAAGAAACATCGATTGCAATTGCATGGATACCCTTACCGGCTTTACCTCCAAACTTTTTTGGAAAAGAAACATTTTTTCACTAGTTGTTGCGGTAGGCAAACCACTACAAGTTGATATGGCCACAAGCAATAAAACGAGACCAAGTTGCGCTAGAGTCAAAGTGGAAGTAGACCTGCTGGACGAATTCCCTAACAGAGTTAATGTTGGAATCAAGAGGACTGGAGAAATAGTTGCAAAATGGGTGACCATCAAGTATGACTATCTACCCAAATATTGCAAAAATTGTAAGTTGCAAGGGCATAACGAGAAAATATGCTTTGTACTGCATCCGGAACGATATCCTAAAGAAGAGGGAGAGGTGGAGATAGAAGAGGCAACAAACAAATCAAAAAGAAAGGAGGAAGCACCAGGGACAAATAAGAAGGAAATAAGTGACATGGGGAAAGAGAAGGAAAACTTTTTTCATGACCCAAAGGTGAAAAATGGAACCAGAAGAGGTGGATATCAGATCAGGGGAGGAAGGACTCAGAGATGGAACCCAAAAGAAAAAGCTGGACAAGAAGATGTTAGCACAGGAAACAAATATGAGGCACTGAATGTAGAGGTCGAAACAGCAATATCAAGTCCTCACAAAGAAAAAGAGGAAACAATCACAACGCGGAAGGACAAGGAGGACAAAGGTGCAAAGCAAGGAAACAAATGGGTAGAGGAGATTTCTAGTGAACAAAGTGAAGAGAAGGACGGCTCAACGAGTAAAATTAATCGAGAACATGAAACTGGGGAAAGCACTACCAGAAAGGAACAAAAGGGATGAGGACCTGAACAAAGAGAAGAAAGTAACGAAGAGGTAGGAACAAAGATGCAAGCCAATGAAGTGGAAAAAGAAAGTCAAAATGATATGGAGAAGGATGATGAAAGGGATTATATTGGTAATAATGAAAAAGAGAAGCCACCAGACCCACCAAACACAGCCGAGGGGGGAAGGATCATCACTTCATAGGCAAGGAGAAAATAATAGAGGGGAGGCGAAACAAGATACAATTCAATAGGAACAAATGCAAGGGCTTGTAAGAACGGAGGAAAAAAGAGAAGACGATGAAGATGAGGATAACTAAGAAAATATTAATGAAGTGAGTAGAGATGGGGATCTGTCACCAAGGCATACAAAGGAACTGAGAACGGGAAGAAAGATTAATCAAGTTATTCTTAAGGGTAGAAGCACACGGAGTAGCTCGGCAACACCACCACTGTCTAAATGATGATGGACAAACTACTTTTCTGGAACATTAGATCAGTTAGTATGCAAAATTCTTTTGAGCGATTGATAGATCTCAAGAAAAGAAACAAATTAGCATACATCGCCCTTATGGAACCATTTAAAGGACCTCAGGAGTTGGAACACTATAGAAGAAAGCTTGGGATGACAAATGCGGTGGCAAACTAA
This sequence comes from Solanum piurae, assembly GCA_029582685.1. Lineage (NCBI taxonomy): Eukaryota > Viridiplantae > Streptophyta > Magnoliopsida > Solanales > Solanaceae > Solanum > Solanum piurae. Next base: position 7,920 of record JAJOOO010015489.1, on the reverse strand, counting down.
TCATCCAAAATATGGATTTTTTGGAATAATGAATGGGACGGAAACGTAGGTACGGATAGTCACCAGCAGATCACTGTGAATTTAAAAAATAAACAAATTGGGGAGGAGATGATTATTATTGTGGTATATGCAAGATGTAATTCCTTGGACAGAACGGAATTATGGGATGATCTGGAGAACATTAGCGGCAATATCGATGTACCATGGGCAGTGGGAGGTGATTTTAATGTAATCATGGATGCATCAGAGAAGCTAGGGGGACTACCTGTGACACTGTATGAGACAATAGACTTTGTTCAGTGTATAAAGTCATGTTCTTTTTTTAGAAGGCTAAACTCATGTTCTTTGAATGAGTTGAAGTTTATAGGGAGCAAGTATACATGGAGGAACGGAAGAATAGAGGAAGATTGCATTCTTAAAAGACTGGATAGGGTATTTGGGAACACAGAGTTTGTGAATCAATTTCCTATATCCGAAGTGCATCATCGCATAAGGGACGGTTCTGACCATGCGCCACGGCAAGTCATGTGTAATGCAAATCATGAGATGTTCAGTAAACCTTTCAGGTTCTTAAATTTCTGGACCAAACATGAAAAGTTTTATCGGGTGGTGAAAGAGAATTGGGAAGTGATATACAAGGAAGCCCTTTCTACATAGTTAAGGAAAAGATGAATCGTTTGAAGAATGTGTTATCTACATGGAGCGTACGAGGACATTTTTCATAAGGTTGCAACCATGGAAGATGTTGTTAAAGTGAAGGAACAACAATTTGAGATTAATAGTACAAACCAAAACAGAAAGGAACTAGTTCAGGCAGAGGAAGAGCTTCAACAATACTACAAGTTAGATGAGGAATATTGGAGGCAAAAATCAAGGATGAAGTGGCTCAATGATGGAGATAGAAACCCGAAATTTTTTCATTCATATGAGAAAGGGAGGACTCCATATAAATGAGATGGAGAATGAGGTGTTGCTCAAGGATCCTACGAGTATTGGAGAGGAAGCTGTGAAAGTGTTCGAAAAGCAGTTTTCACAAGATATAGTATATGATGATCAGACAATGTTGGATTGTATTCCAAAGCTTATTACAAAGGAACAAAAGGAAAGCATGGACAGAACACCCACCAAGGAAGAAATAAAGGAGGTTGTTTTCTCTTTGAATAGCGAGAGTGCATGTGGTCCTGATGGTTTCTTGGGTAAATTTTTTCAAGATTGCTTGGAGATTATAAAGAAGGATATTATTCAAATGGTAATTGCTTTCTTTTGTGGGTGGGAATTGCCGAGATATGTGACCCATACAAATCTACTTCTTATTCCCAAAAAAGAACAAGTAACAAGATTTGCGGATGTAAGGCCGATTAGTTTAAGCACTTACATAAATAAGGTGATATCCAAGGTGATTCATGGAAGATTAGCGGAGGTGCTGCCAACAATAATTTCAAAAAACCGGACAGGATTTATGAAGGGGAGAAGTATAGCGGAAAATGTGTTGCTTGCCCAAGAGATTATAAGAGGCATTAACAAAAGAAACAAGCATCATAATGTAGTTGTGAAGCTGTACATGGCTAAGGCATATGAGAGAGTTATTGATATGGTTTGGAGATTAATCTCCAACAATTGGTACTCGATCTTAATCAATGGGAAATCGTATGGTTTTTTTCAAAAGGACTAAAACAAGGAGACCCGTTGTCCCATACTTTATTTATAATTGCAGCGGAAGTTCTGGCTAGAAATTTGAATAGATTGAATGAGGACTCGAATTACATAGGGTATGGACTGCCAAAGTGGAGTGAAAAGATTAATCACCTATCATATGCGGATGATACAATCTTGTTTTGCTCGGGGCACAAAAGATCAGTCAAAAGGATGATGAATGTGTTAAATAGATATGAAAATATTTCAGGTCAGCTTATCAACCTGGATAAAAGTTTGTTGCATCTTCACGAAAAGATTCATGTAGGTATAAAGCATAGAATTCGAAAGTTGATAGGGATAGCAATTGGAAATTTTCCTTTTACATACTTAGGATGCCCGATATTTTATGGAAGGAAGAAGATAAGTCACTTTGAAGATTTGATAAAAAGGTTAGCAGAAGGGTCATGTCTTGGCATAGCAAGTTATTATCATATGGGGGTAGGTACATGATTGTAAACAAAGTCCTTCAGTCCCTTCCTATATACCTGATATCAGCCATGAATCCTCTGAAAGGGGTGATAGAACAAATGCATAAAATTATGGCGAAATTCTTCTGGAGTAAGACAGGTGGAATTAAAGGAAAGCATTGGGTTGCTTGGGAGGAGTTATGTTTACCTAAGGAGGAAGGAGGTCTAGGGTTCAGGTCTTTACATACAGTGGCTGAATCGTTATTTGCAAAGCACTGGTGGAATTTAGAAGCTCATCCGACTCTTTATGGGCTCACTATATGTGGAACAAATACTGCAAAAAGAAGCGCCCGGTGATTGCTCAAGGAATGGGGGCCTCACATGTCTGGAAAAAATGATTTGTATTAGAGAAGAAGTGGAGCATAATATTTGGTGGCAGCTTAAGACGGGAGAGGTAAGCTTCTGGTTTGATAATTGGCTGAAACAAGGGGCCTTATATTACGTAGAGGATCAGAATCAAAGGGATGAAGAAATAGAAGTAAAAAAATTCATAAAGGAAGACAGGTGGGACTGTATTAAGTTGAGGCAGTACTTAACAGAGGAGATGGTGGAGCACATAGTAGGAAACATTAGCCCAAAACTAATGGAGAGTGGTCAAGACAAGGCATGGTGGACGGGGGATACCGGCGGAGTATTCAGTGTTGAATCAGCTTGGGAGACACTAAGACACAAGAGGGAGAAATGAGAGATTTATAAGCATATATGGAATAAGGAGCTTCCTTTTAAGATTAACTTCTTTTTATGGAGGATGTGGAAGGGAAGAGTCCCAACTGATGACAATCTACAAAGAATGAAGATTAGTGTGGTTTCAAGATGTTGGTGTTGTGAACAAGGAGGCAGCATAATTAGAGTGAAGGAGAAGAAATGGGCTCAATCTGCGCAGAGCTCAGCATATATAAAAAGTTTAAGTAGGAAAGTATACTTTGCTATTTAGAAATAGATTTGATTGTTAACTTAGACTTAGGCCAGTACTTGTGTATTAATTGTTTTTAATTAATAAAATAGCCTATAAGGCTAAAAAGTTACATTTAAAAAAAATGGCATTCTTCTGGGGACTGACTAAGAAGGAGAGTGAATAGGCATTTATCTTTTGAAATACATCTAGAAGAGTTTCCATTTTTTTCCCCAAATGCATTATGTTGCAACGACACAAAAGATAAACGCATGCCTAGAATGATAACACCAGATGATAAAAGTTTCCTGGCTGACAATAGTATAAATGAAATTACTCTTTAGGCATATCCAGAAAAAGAACACAAAAAATCAATGTTGGGCACAGGAAAACTTTATGAGACAGGAGAAAAAGAGGTTATATAAGTTCAATTTTTCAATGAAATATGTTACTTTCATGTTAAAACAAAACAAAAAAAATAGGCATAACTTTTCAATGATTTGGCTTATTGCATGAACAATTCTTTACCTAAAGTTGCACAAGCAGAATTTACTAATCTTTACACATGCAAACACTGCTTTTAGGGAGAAACTAGTATTATAGATGAAATTAAATAAAATATTCACCCAATTCTGAAATTGGATACCATTTTAACATCAAGTTGGCATCTTAAACATAAAAGGCGCTATATAATCAAAGTAGTTATTAAGGAGTTCAACAAAGGACTAGGACGGTCTCAATAAGTTTGGGGCCTAAAGTCAAACTTTATAGAGAGACCTTATTTTTTTGGGATTGAATAATTACAACATAGTTTTAATCAAATACTGACAATGACACACTTTTCAATATGTACATTATAAGAGCTTCAAGTATGGACATAAACCTGATCATAGTTTGGATAAGCATTCCAAGATTCCTCTCTCACAGCAAGGGCATTAGGAGATGCAAATTTAGTCAACCAAGTTGGAGCTTTGCTGCAATGGTAGGGTGAATTTGGTATCACACAATAACTTAAAAGATCAACAAGAAAAAAGGGTAATGCACACAAAAGCTGATTTATTATTTAATTCCGATAAGGGCGGGTTCACAGAGAGAACGACTGGCAGACAAATCCCACATCAGAACGATAGAGAAAAATGAAGAGTTTTCTAATAAACAACACAGGTTGACATGATATGTACATGTTTTTGGCTCGATGATGACGTAACACAAGAGACAAATATGTGATGTTCGTTCAACAAAAAGGTACAATACGTGTCAGAGGCTAACAATTCTTGAAAAAATGTGCCACTACAAGTACAAATGTATGCGACAACCTCCAAAACTTTCAGTTAATTAACAGTTCTGATATATTATGTCCAATAATGTAATATCAATCCAAAAAGGCAACCCAACCTCTTACATAAAATTCCGGCACACAAATACCTCAAATAGTTTTGTTCCCTAATTCCACCACAACTTAATCAAATAAAAAGAAAACAAGAAACACAACAACTTATCTCAGAAAAATCACTCTTCTTGTTGATTCAAATATTTTTAGAAAAAGAAAAAAATAAGACTTTTTGAGATTATAATATTACTTGAGTGACCATCAAAGTTACCTCTGTAAGTGGTAAATATTCGAGGTGTATTGGCCCTCCCTGAACTCAGCATCATTAAATGGTCTATTTGGTAAGATCTCCACCCCTTCATTACCACAACCTATAATACATGAAAATGTACTTTGTAGCACACTTTGCAAATGATTAGGCGAAATACTCAAATCCAATTATAAGGGAATACAAGAATAAACAAAGCTAAGATGAAAAAAATACAATAAACAAATTTTGAATAGTCAACTAGCAAGACTCTGTATTATCTTATACAAAAGGGCATATGTGCATGAGTGGACTAACTAAAAAATTTGTCAAATGAATGATATCTTAAGACTCTCCTCAATCTATAAGATAAAAAGGGAAGACATTTAACACAATCTATAATACATAAAACTTAGATTCATCCATACTGACATAGAAGCACTCATGATACAATGAAGGACAAATTTTCACTGAAACAGTTTATCAAATATCTAATCAAATGCATATTCACAAATTTACAAAGACATAAGACATGAAAAACTATAAAAATCTGAAGCCAGCAGAAGTGTTGATAAGTGTAAAAAGAGGAGAAAGATGTAACACCTCTTGCCGGTAATTTGTCCGCGGCGAGTGATGAGTGAATTCATCGTATCGACCTCTTTGTTACCTCCGGCAGTTTGTAAAAAGCGTCGCCGCAAACCCTATCCTTTATCCACCTCATTGTTACTGTCTCCACCCGCTAATTAGCAGAAATATTTGTTCTGAATGGCCCCCGCGCTCGATTCTTAGCACAAAACCCTAATTATATTTCACTTACAAACACGAATGAAAGAAATTGAGAACTGAAAATAGCTAGGGCAGGGATTTGGGGAACGAATTCACTTGAGAGAGACTGAGAGAGTGTCCAGCGAGGGAGAAGCAGAGTGCAATGAGAGCGATTGATTTTCATTTTTTCTAAAAGATTTGCACCAATAAGGTGTATCTTTTAGTGATTTTTGGCTATAAATTAGAAGCAACTGAGTAATTGCCCCTAGAACACTATTTTGGTGTAGTGTACAAATGAGCTCTCGGTAGGATATAGGTGAACATTATTATAGAGTAAGAATGAAAATAATATTATATAATATAAAGTTAGAAGAATAAAATTTTATTCAAAAATTTGAAAAGTTTATGTAATGATATCGAAATAGTGTTGCATTGAATTTGATCGATTGATATAAAAATATATTAAAATAATTATGATTAATTTTAATGCTTAAAATTTGAAGACAAAAAAAATAAATTTAATCTTTTTATAAACATATGGAAGTGATTTATGTTTTAGAGGAAAAGAATCCATAAGAAGAACACGCCTACCAAATGATATCTACTTTGAGAAAATGAAGAAATAGTTATCCATTTCAACATGTGATGAACAATAAATTTTTTCAGCCAGAATCTTGATTTTTATCTTCATAGCAGATTATTTCACGTGAAAAGTTAGAATTAAGGAGTTTCCAAAAAGGAAGGAGTCATTATTTTTTAAACGGACTATAGAAAAAAGTAAGACAAACAAATTAAAAATAATTACGAGGGATCTAAAAGCAGACAAAGACAAGAATGGGACACTAAGCATTTTTCATCCAGAATGGGACAACCTATAATGACAAAATATTTTTGGATTAATCAATAAAGGATACTAGGTGAAATTTATTGGAGTTTAGGCAGAATACAATCTCCATTATAACTTTGGCTAGCTTAAGGGATGTAATTTCTGAACCATAGAAGATTAGAAACCATAACATAGCTAACGTCTATCAACAGAGTCGAAGTACTATAACATACATTACATGTCTCTTCTCAAGCAACTAAGATTGTTAAACTCGAAAATGATTTATAAAACTGGAATATACCAGAAGAATCTTTCAAAAAGATTTACCACTTAGGATACTCAGGCATAGCATAATATGTAACAACATTAGCTTGCATTTAAAAAGTTCAAGAATAGATGACTGGACAAACATGAGTATCCTTCTTGGTTTGTCAACAAGCACGTCACATTCCCAGATAAATCCAAATACATTATCATAAACGGTAGTTACAACAATTAGTTCACCCTTAGATAAATAGAGTCAAAGATGTCTTAAATTTGCACGCCGAGTATCCACAACTGTTGGACATAATACATAGTTGCCATTAGAATTTTTGAGTAGTTGCCTTACCATTTTCATCCTTAGAGTTTTGAACTGAAGTAGTGCAGTTTTGAATTTTTAAATAAAATGAGTTTGGGGTAATAGGACCAGGTGTACCTCTGGAATCTCGATCATAGTTCAAGGATTTAATCGAGGAAATTTTGAGCTAGAAGTATCATTTTCTATGTACAAAAAAAAATCAAGATACAAAGGTAAAAGCTAAATAAGAGAAAAACTAGTTGTGAAATGGTGAAACATTAAGTGGTCATAACTTTGCGCTCGGTAGTCCGTTTTACGCAAACTTTTTTTTCATTTCGCGTATTTTTTCGAGATCTAACTGGACAAACTGCGGCAAGGCGGTTTGGCCGAGCCAATTTTTCGAAAAACTGCTTTAATCACATTCAATTTATATTTTCCCCCAATTTGACACACAAATTTCAATATTTTTTTATAAAAATCTCATAAAATAAAAAGAATTTCAAAATTAAAATTATGTAGTAATGTAGGTGAGAATGTCAATTTCAATTTTAAAAATTCAATTTATCGAATAAAAATTGTTCAAAAAATGTTAAGAAAACCTACTTAGTTGGTCTAGCTTGATCAATTTTACTACATTATTATCTTAACAACAGAGTATCAGACCTAGAATTATGGATTGATGACAGGACTAGAATCGATATACGCCTCCAAAGACGTGAAATTTCTATTGAAATTCGGTTTTGTAATAAAAAATATATATTCCCTCTATTCTAATTTATGTGATCTACTTTTCTTTTTAGTCGGTCCCAAATAGACTGACACATTTCTATATTAAATGATAATTTAACTATAAAATGTCTATTTTACCTGTAATAAATTGATTTTCAGCCACACAAATTTCTATCATTCATTTTGGACAACAAGTTTTACAAGTCTTCCTTTTTTTTCTTACACACCGTGCCGAGTCAAACTACCTCACATAATTTATTATTTTTTGCAGAAACGACATTCGGATTGAGACGTCATTAGGACGGGTGATGGGGGCGTTGAGGATGGGCGTGACGGGCGGCGTCATGCGTCGGTGCGTGGAGGCTAGGCCGGTGGGGGTCAGGCTAGGGCGTTGGGAGGAAGGAGGTGTT
>JAJOOO010015488.1:0-24334 GCA_029582685.1 Solanum piurae | reverse complement strand
CAATATTTTTTCACCAAGATTATTTTTTGAATAAAATATAAACATGATAAAAATTCAAATAAAATAGAAAAATAATAATCAAGATGAGCAAACATCCATTTGAGATATGTTTGTTACACCGTTCAGTTCATCAAAAAGTATTTGCCATCCTTGCTTAATAAGGAGAGAGACAGAAAAACGAGAAAGAAGCGAGAGAGAAAGCTGACACAACTTTAATAAAGTAGATAATATTGTTATATATTGCTATAAATGGTAATAATTAGAGAATATATTTAAAATAAGTAATTATTTTTTAAAAGAAATCCACCCAAGTAATTAATCCTAAAATCCCAATTATTAACCACTAGATAGACCATGGAGTAGCCACCGCAAGCAAAGGTAATTTCCTACGAACACTGAGCCCATTGCATTCAGTCATGTCCAAATCTTCTTCTTTTGGTAATGCAAAATTGAACTTTTGCACAAGCCTTGCTAATGCTTGCTCATTTATGATAATAGCAAAAGTCATTCCTGGGCAGCCCCTTCTGCCAGCTCCAAAAGGAATCAACTCAAAATTTAGTCCTTTGAAATCAATATCACTATTCAAGAACCTCTCTGGGCGGTACTCCTCTGGATCATCCCACAACAATGGGTCTCTGCCCATTGCCCAAGCATTAATAAGACATTGAGTTTTAGCAGGTATGTCATAGTCTAATAATTTTACGTCTTCCCTCGATTCACGAGGAAGTAGAAGTGGATTCGGTGGATGAAGCCTGAGGGACTCTTTGATCACTGCTTTAAGATACTGCATATTTCCTAAGTCATCCTCTGTTATCTCTGTTTTCCCTTGCCCTAATTCTCGCACTTCATCCTCTAACTTTTTCAGAACTCTTGGATGCATCAAAAGCTCTGTCATTGTCCACTCCAGAGATGTATACACTGATTCTGTGCCACCAACAAACGCATCCTATGCATTATAAAGAAACACAGAAAAATATGGAAATTAACAAAATAACATATACTATAAATGTTATAGAAATAATATTCTAATTGATAAGTTTTTAACTATTTCCCAGTACTCTTCTAAGTGTTGAATCTTGATGATAGACAGAATGGATGTACTGTTGAGGATATTGAAACTAGGGACTGTCATTGAATATCATGTTGATTGTGGATTAACTGATCTAGAACCTATACATGGACAAATAACCCTGGTCTAGTAGAATTGATAGGACTATTGTCAATTATGCCTCGTTTACATAGAAATATCTAAAAGAATAACTTCACAAAATTCGCTCAAATTTAAAAAAGAGGTTCACACACAAGTGATAACGTAACACCCGTGTCTCACAAATTCTTCCCCTAACAAAACTCTTGAAGCCCTTAGGACTACATTGTGGATCTTCTTCATAGACAGATGCTTAAAAGAAAATTAAAACAAGAAACACACCAAGGAGGGAAAATTTACCAAAAGGAGAGCTTTCAATGAATCTCTTTGAAGAGAATAACCAGTCTCCTTTCCATTCTGAATTTCCAGCAAAATGCCCACGAAATCTATAGCCTCACCCACACTGCATTCTCCTTTCTTGTTCCTAATCAAGCGTTCTTCAATCACGCTCTCTAGAAATGCATCCAAATCTCTAGCTACTTTCTTCACTCTGCTGTCCAGACCATTGATTTTATTGAGCCATTTAAGCCACGGAATATAATCCCCAATGTTAAAAGTACCTACAAGTACAAGAAGTTGTTCTAGGAGAGCCTTAACAGCTATTCCACTTTCCCCTTCATTATATGTCCTTCCTATGTTCACTCTGCTGATTATGTTATTAGTCATACCACTTAAAACATCTCTCAAGTCTATCACTGAATCACACTGTTGACTAATTTTATCAATCATGTTTGATATTTCTTCTTCTCTCACACGACGATAAGATTGGACTCTTTTGTTGCTGAGAAGGTGAAACATGACAATGCTTTTAATTTGTCTCCAGTCTTCACCATAGGAAGTAAAGGCCACGTCTTTAGAGCCATAAAAGAGTCCATCAGTCATGCTAGATTTAGGTCTATTTGACCAAACGAGATCGTGAGTTTTCATGATATCGCGAGCAGCATCGACAGAGGAAGCAATAAGCACTGGCTTACTGCCAAAGTGAAGTAGCATGAGTGGACCATATTTTTTGGATAGTTTATGGAGAGAACGATGAGGAAGAGATCCAAGTTGATGGAGATTGCCTATGATTGGAAGCTTTCTTGGAGATGGTGGTAATAACCTCTTTTGTGTGTTTGAAGGGATAAAGAACCACTGATGAAGAAAGTAAATGAAGGCAAACAGAGGAACAAGAAGAAAATACTCCATTTTTGTTTTACAAATTAAGAAGTATTGAGTCCAAATCGAGAATATTTGGACTCAAATATATATCTCTTATTTTGACCTACAAACCGAATCAAATCGCAAATTTTATGGTTACGTTATATTTTTGCATTGCAATTCATAGAATTGTGGTCCAAATTATTAGTAGTAGTGGTATTTTTGTACTCAACTATTAACAATAGTAATATCTTTTAATCAAACTATTTATTGAGGATATTTTTGTTTAATTTCACATTACACAAAGCATTTTGACCCTTTTCTCTAATTTTAATGACCTCATCTAATGTTTTGAAAGTATACTTGTATAGTAGTATAAAAAGATCATAGGACAAAAATGAAGGAAAATAAAATGCAGAAAATATGATTACACAAACAGAATTTGGTGGTTAAAGTTCGAGTGGGTTTTCTTTTGTGTCATGCAATAATGCAAATAATATAATCGCGGTCGATCGTCTCCACTACAACTTGTTTGGATTGTTGTTACACGTTAGTTGTAATGTATTGTTAGTTTAAATATAATGTTTATTTTGATTGTTACTTAAATTTTACTATATCATATAATTTAAATTTATCGTTAGGTAACAACAAAAATATCCATTTTGTGTAATGACCAATTTGGTATGATCGCATCGTTATTTCAATATTTTCTTCTAATTTTGTTTCTTTACTTATTATTTAATAATTCTATTTAATCATGACCCTGCTACCTTTTTATAGTAGTTCTACCTCATATTGTAGTTGTTTTCTTGTAGATTTATCATCAAATTATAACCGTATGATATTATGTAACGACGGAGAACAATTCAATCTATTCAAACATTATGTTACTATATATTGCAACATGAAAGTCCTTAAAAATGTTAATGATTTTTTTTCCCCTTCAATAAAAAACTTTACAATAAATAAAATTGTCATTTACTATTTTCCTCAAACTATATTATTATTAAACGGGAAGAAGTTTAAATTATAGGAAGATAATTAATTGTCTATTTTTAGTATTAGGAGAATAATCAATTATTATTTTTAGTACAGAACCCTTTTAAGTGTAAGATTCATTAGACGTAGAATTTGTTTAGGCAATAATCTTTTTATTGGAAAACCTAACAACTAAAATTTAAATTCATTTTTTATATAGATTTTATTTATTTAACAAGAATCACTTTAGAATTAGAATTCCTTTAACCAATTAAGGAATATTACTTACGTATGTCAGTTAGGTTTAAGATCGATCTTCCAAACTTGCCATAAGGTGGGGTGATATTAGGTTTAGGCTTACAATTTTTTTACAAATTGAGATCTCGATAGTATTTATGATTGAAGGGATAAATTTGCTTGTGATTTGAGGTAAAAAAAATTGTTTGTTCTTGAAGTTTAAAATACTAAATGATCCTATTCTTGATAGAATTAGGATTCCTTTAGCTAATTAAGGAATTTTACATACGCATGTCTCTTTATTTTGATTTTGAATAAAAATTTATATAACTTACATAAATCCGATAGTGTAAAGAGTAAATTACATCATATTCCTATTTTTTTCTAATTACAATAATCCCTTAAAATTTGTACCTTCCGGATACATAAGTCACCATCCGGATACATTAATTCACCATTCGGATACATTAATTCTAATACAAGAAAAAATACAAGAAAAATGTTTTTGTTGTTCTAAAAAGGGAATACAATATGAAAATTAGTTAAATCCCATAAATTACGCTTATGTTTCTTCTTACTCCCAATCATACATAGGTAAATCCTAATAGAATGAAGAAATTCAAAATTTCAAATTGCTCCCCCCGTTCAACGAAGAAACCTTTCAGATTTGATTCCAAAAAATTTTGTCGAAATTTTGGACAAGCGAGGTGAGTTATGAAGGATACAAAAGTGATGGAGTTGTTGTTGGACAAACGATATCCTTTTGAATCTTTAAGTTCATCGAAGATCCTTTCAATTTTGATTCAAGATTATCAAAAAAAATTGAGATTCAAGATTCTTGCTTCTCCCAGTTCAGCGAATATCCTTTCAAATTTGATTCAAAATTGCTGAAAATTTCGAGATTCAAAATTTTTCTCCTAGTTTATTGAAGATCCTGTCGAAAAATTTGAGAAGATGCATCATGAATATCTTTGCTACTTAGCATTTTACTATTTATGTATCTTGTTTAAATTGATATGTATTGTATTTATACTAGATACATTAAATAAATAATTGTTGCCCATAAGATGTTAGATTTGAGATCGATACATTACTGTGTCGTAGTTGCTATGTAATTGATATATTTAGTATAAATTCAAATTTATGTATCATATCTAAAAAATTATTGCATGATACATTACTATTTATGTATCTCGTTTAAATTGATAAGTAGTGTATTTATACTAGATACATTAAATAAGTAATTGTTGCACATAAGACGTTAGATTTGAGATCGATACATTATCGTGTGGTAGTTTCTATGTAATTGATACATTTAGTATAAATTCGAATTTACGTATCATATCTAAAAAAAAATAGTGCATGATACATTATTATTATTATGTATCTCGTTTAAATTGATAAGTATTATATTGTTTGCCTTGAAAGATTTGTATAACTTACATATGTATAATTTTGTAGTTGATAATAATGTATATGATATAATAAAGTTGTGAAAGAAGGATGTATGTAAGCTGAAATAAAGTGTATCTATAAATGTATCACAATAAATAAGAATTAATTTAATAATTAGATACATGAACAAACACAATCCATTAAAGAATTTTGATTATGAAAAACACCAGAAAAAAGAGGAAAATATTAGACTATATGAAATTTTGGTGAAACTGAAACTAATATTATTATGAGACAATATGAAGATTAAATAATAATACAAGAATCCTAATCAGTTTCAATGAATGATTAGCTGTTAGAGTCCATAACCAACTTAAATTATGGAAAATTTACAAATATTATATTAATTATTACAAAATAATAACTACTACTATTACTTCTTTTTTTCCTAATACGTTTTAGTGTTGAAAATTTGAAGTTCACTTATTTTATTTTATTTTAAATTTTATAGTATTTTTAAAAATAGTTAAAAGACTCATAAATATCCTTTTTAAACTTTTTTGTCTAAAAATATTCTTAATCTACAGAAAATAACTACCAAGATTCTGTGCCTAAAAATAAAGAGAGATTTGTGGAGTGAAATAAGGAAGGGATAAATGTTGGTTTTGGGAGTTAAGATTTATGTGTGTTTGGGAGTAAAATAAGGGATTTTGGAAAAATTTAAAACTGGTAGGGAATAGTGGGAATCATGGAAAAAAAAGGTGTGTATATAGGTAATTTATCCTAAAAATTTCATAACAATAAACTTAAATGAAAAAAATCAACCAAATAGGTTAGTGACTTTGTAGTAGGGGTGTGCACTATTCGGATTAAACTGAATAACCAAACCAAATCAAGCCGAATTTTTATTTGGATTGGTTTTTTGATTTTTCAGATTGGTTTTGGATTAATAAATTACTTTGTTTGGTTTTTTGGTTTGGTTTCGGATTTTAAAAAATAAAAACCGAAAAACAAAAAAAAACCAAATTATATATATATATATATATATAATGTTTAGGCTTAGAATTAAGTTGGAGTTAACCACTTTTGTCCCTTTTTGGTTATTGTCTTTTATGATTATTATGTTTATATTTTATGTTTGAATTACATCTATAATAGGTATACTTATAAGTATTGTGTTTTAAGTTTTACTTATGATTTATATTAGAAAGTATATTTAAGGGATTAAATATTATTACTTTGGTTATATATATTACTATTAATTATTGACATAACCGAATAACCAAACCGAAAAAAGCCGAATCGAATAGAGAAAAATCAAACCAAACCAAATTTATTTTGGATCGGATTGGGTTACACTTTTACAAAACCAAAAACCGAAAATCCAAACCGAATAGTGTAAAACCAAACCGAAAAACCGAATGCACACCCCTACTTTGTAGGTAAAATATTCATAATTGAATGATTTTGAGGTTATAAAAGAAAATTGAACGATTTTATGTGAGAACAACTCTTAGTTGAGTGATTTTAATTTTATAAAAGAAAATTAAGTGACTTCAGAAGAACTTTTAGTTGACTGACTTAGAGATTATAAAAGAAAGTTAAGTGACTTTGTAATATAAAAATCCTAAATGAGTGACCATCAGAAAAATTATCTCATCTAACCAACTAGCAAATGAGCCTTGATAGATTAAACTTTAACAAGTCCAAAATTTACCTCGTTACTCACTCTGCCACTTATTTCTTGACTTTTTCTGCTTTTTTTTCTTCTTTTTTCTTCAAATGGGATGGACCCCAAATTTGCTCCATCTAGTGATCATAGCTATTTCCACAGAATTTTACCTCTATGGCTATGTAATATTAATCCCACACGTCAAATATATCACACTTTGTTGAGGGGAAAACTCCCACTGTCAAATCAAAATATCAAGTTTCTTTTTCCTCTTCTTTTCCAATCCATCTACTTGTGGAAAAGCTTTAGTTGGATGGTTCAATATCAAAAGAAGCAATAATACATCATTCGGTCCGAACGAAAATATTTTATTTATAAATTCAAAAGTTTATTAATTTTATTTCAAGTTCTTTCTAATCTTTTTTCTTTGTATATTGAAAAATAACTACCAACATCTTATTTTATAAGTAAGAAACCAAATTAAAGTATAACTAGAAAATATTTTCTTATATGAACAAAGACAAGCAAATCCTAACTAAACATTAATTAAATAAATATCAAAAATAACAAGTCTTAAACATTTTAGGATTCCTACTCCAACTTTAAATTATTATTCCAACATTCTCCGTAATTCAAAGTTGTATACTCTTGCCTTTTTCTCCTTGTCATTGTTGTTGTGGTGGAAAACACTTTTCTTCAATCTTCAATTTCATTCTTGTCATTATTGTTGTATTAGGGAACTTCTCTTTAATATTCAATTGACAATTGTTGGAGTAGTTCTCTTTAATTCTCATTAAAATTTTTCTTGATTGTGTTGGAGCTACTTTTCTCCAATTTCCAAGTAGAAATCAAGTAGTATTGAATGGAAATCAAGAATATTTGGACGCAATTATCTCTTATCAATTGTGTAGTTATAGTTCGATTACGTTATCTTTTTTGTCGTGCCATCTATAGAATTGTCGCTCATGTATAATGAAAATCTTTATCAAAATATTTAGGCTTATTACACCCCTTAAACTTAGAAGATATTTAATTTAGACACTTAAATTATATTATGTTTTAATTGAACACTTTAACTTTTAATAAAGTGTTTTAATACTTTCGACTCAAATTTCAGGAAAAATAATGCGCTCATTTTTATCCATTTATTAGATAGTTAAGTTAACCATATAAAATATATTATATTTTTTAATTATACGACATTTTCCTCGATAAGCCGTAAAACTCAAGCAAAACTCCACACTTGATATTGATGCGCATAACCAAAAGAGATGACATAAGAAAAGAAAAGGTATGCATTATATAGACATAAGATATTTGTATTATCAGTATGCATTTGCCATATACGCACTTTCTCTTCAGTAATGTTTTTGAATTTAATCTTAATTTTAATTTTCTTATTTTGATCTAATTTACTATCCCTCACAATATATTTTTAATAATTCCAATTTAATTTATTTTTTAATTCACGGGTGCAAAGTGTAGTGTTGTGTTTGGCTATAATTGAAAATATGATTATGTAGGTGTGATGTGTTGTGTACTTGTGTTCCTCAGTATATTTTTGCAAAATTTTCAAATAAAAGTCGTGAATAATCATATTATGCTAAAAATGAAAATCAACAAGATTAAATAACTAAAATAATCCTATAGAATTTATACGAACTATAACATCCTTCGAAAAATAGAAAATTTGAAGAATTTGAAGGGTTACCTTGTAATTAAATGCACCAAATTCAATATGTGGATAATGAACCATATTCATCTATCAATGTCTCTAGCTACTTGGTGAAAAATAAAAGGCTTAAGTCATCGACGATCATTTAAAGTTGTCAGCATAATTCACTTAGATATCTGAATTCAGGCTTATACCTATTGAACACCTCTACTCCTTTGAATTTGAACCATTTAAATATTTTTTGAACAATCAGCAAAACGTATAAAATGAGTGATATACACTCGCGATGATGTGACAATTTGACAAATTAAATAATGACATGTGTTATTTAAATCCCAAAAAATTATTTTAAAATGTATTATAATTTAAAAGAAAAAGAAAATTACTATTATTAAAAAATCTGTAATCCCGACCCACCCACCACTCAAACTCTTCCCCTGCAATCCATTCCAGCTACTTCAACATTGTTCAAAAACTCCGGCGGCCTTGATTTCTCCAATAATTTCGATCATTATATTAATGCTTCTATATGCACTTCACATAATAACATGAAAAAGGATATACTTTTGTTATTGTCTATCCATTTAGATTAGTATTTTGCTGATACAATTGAAAAAAAGAGTAAATTAGAGAAATTTTCTTTGAAACTAGAGAAATTTTCTTCGAAAAAGGCGCATATGGGAGCTCGGAAGATGAAGAAGTGTTAGGAGTTAAAAAAGGATTTGTAAAGATTTTGTGGAACTTCATTGTTTTCGTAGTCGTCGACTGAGGTTCTTGTTCTTCTTCCCTCGCCGGAGTATCCTTGTGAGTGACAAACTCATTGTTACCTGCGGCCAGGATCGGAATAAATTCTTTTAGTTACTTTTACCCCGTTATAAGTACGTCTCTCACAAAGTAAGAGTTAAGTTGCAAATTTGTAACTTTGTTTGGCTCCCATAAATCAACAATATGAGAAAGATTCAGAAAAAAAGGAAAACAAAGAAATTTTAATCGATTCTAGATTTGAAGGAAACAAAACCGAACAAGCAGAGGTGTTACTGGTGTATGATTTTGGCGGCGGCGGACGGCTGCTGCTTGGTGGTTTGGTTGAGGAGTAGTGGCAGCAAGCACAAAGAAGAAAAAAGATAAAAAAAAAAAAAATTAAAAAAAAGTATAATTAAATGTTCTCAATTTTCACGCGCTCAATATCTGTTAACCACACTCAAAATATCATGTAGGCAAAAAATGCTCAAATGGTTAGAATTTATAGGGGTTAAGGTGTTTAATAGATACAAGCGTGAATTTAAGTGTCTAAGTGAATTATGCAGAGAATTTAGGGTATAGAAAAACTCTATTTCAAGTTTCATACCTCATTTGAACTTACAAATACCTATAATTACCAATTCGAACTAACACACATAATTTATTAGATCATCACAAAAACCCATAAAAAAATCTGATAAAAAAACTACATGCAATCAATGTGTACCTCTCTTGAAGGCAAACAATGTATACTACCATATCTTTTTGTACGTAATGAATTAGGCTAGCCATGACATATGAAAACTGTAGGTCAATGAGTTTTATTTCTAATGCCACTAATCTTGTATCATTTAATATTTAAAGTAAAGCATTATGACCATTTTACCAGAGACTAGTGTAATTGTAAATAAGAGAAACTTCAAACGTTTATAATTTTGGCTTTAGATGTTAGTTTCAGTTATAGAAAAACATTATTTCACGATTCATACCTCATTTGAACTTATAAATACCAATAATTACCTATTCGAACTAACACAAATAATTTATTAAATCATCACAAACACCCACAAAAATTTTTGGTCAAAAACTATATGCAATCAGTGTGTGCCTCTCTTGAAGGCAAACAATGTATACTACCATATCTTTTAGTACATAATGAATTAGGTGAGCCATGACATATAAAAATTGTAAGTCAATGATTTTTATTTCAAATGCCACCAATATTTTATCATTTAATGTTTAGAGTAAAGCATTATGACCATTTTACTAGAGACTAGTGTAGTTGTAAATAACAGAAACTTCGAACGTTCATAATTTTTTCTTTAGATGTTAGTTTTGGGTATAGAAAAACTCTATTTCATGTTTCATACATCATTTGAACTTATAAATACCTATAATTACCCATTCAAACTAACATACATAATTTATTAAATTATCACAAACACCCACAAAAAAATTTGGTCAAAAAACTACATGCAATCAATGTGTGCCTCTCTTGATGGCAAACAATGTATACTACCATATCTTTTAATACATAATGAATTAGGTGAGCAATGACATATTAAAATTGTAGGTCAAATAGTTTTCTTTTAAATGCCACCAATTTTGTATCATTTAATATTTAAAGTAAAGTATTATGACCATTTTACTAGAGACTAGTGTAGTTGTAAATAAGGGAAACTTTGAACGTTCATAATTTTGTCTTTAGATGTTTGTTTCGAGTATAGAAAAATACTATTTCATGTTTCGTACCTCATTTGAACTTATAAATACCTATAATTACCCATTCGAACTAACACACATAATTTATTAAATCATCACAAACACCCACAAAAATTTTTTGTCAAAAAACTACATGCAATCAATGTGTGCCTCTCTTAAAGGCAAACAATGTGTAGTACCATTTCTTTTAGTACGTAATGAATTAGGTGAGCCATGACATATGAAAATTGTAGGGCTATGAGTGTTCTTTCAAATGCCACAAATTTTGTTTCATTTAATGTTTAAAGTAAAGAATTATGACCATTTTACCAGAGACTAGTGTAGTTGTAAATAAGAAAAACTTCGAACGTTCATAATTTTTGCTTAAGATATTAGTTTCGGGTTTAGAAAAACTCTATTTCACGGTCCATACCTCATTTAAACTTATAAATACCTATAATTACCCATTCGAACTAACACACATAATTTATTAAATCGTCACAACCACCCACAAAAAAATTTGATAAAAAAACTATATGCAATCAATGTGTACCTCTCTTGAAGGCAAACAATGTATACTACCATATCTTTTTGTACGTAATGAATTAGGTTAGCCATGACATATGCAAATTGTAGGTCAATGAGTTTTATTTCTAATGCCACTAATCTTGTATCTTTTAATATTTAAAGTAAAGGATTATGACCATTTTACCAGAGACTAGTGTAATTGTAAATAACAGAAACTTCGAACGTTCATAATTTTGGCTTTAGATATTAGTTTCGGGTATAGAAAAACTTTATTTCATGATCCATACCTCATTTAAACTTATAAATACCTATAATTACCCATTCGAACTAACACACAATTTATTAAATCGTCACACACACCCACAAAAATATTTGGAAAAAAAACTACATGCAATCAATGTGTACCTCTCTTGAAGGCAAACAATGTATACTACCATATCTTTTTGTACGTAATGAATTAGGTTAGCCTTGACATATGCAAATTGTAGGTCAATGAGTTTTATTTCTAATGCCACTAATTTTGTATCATTTAATGTTTAAAGTAAAGCATTATGACCACTTTACTAGAGACTAGTGTAGTTGTAAATAAAAGAAACTTCGAACGTTCATAATTTTGGCTTTAGATGTTAGTTTCGGGTATAGAAAAACTCTATTTCACGGTCCATACATCATTTGAACCTATAAATACCTATAATTACCAATTCGAACTAATACACATAATTTATTAAATCATCACAAACACCCACAAAAATTTTTGGTCAAAAACTTACATGCAATCAATGTATGGCTCTCTTGAAGGCAAACAATGTATACTAATCTTTTAGTACATAATGAATTAGGTGAGCCATGACATATGAAAATTGAAGGTCAAATAATTTTCTTTTAAATGCCCCCAATTTTTTATCATTTAATATTTTAAGTAAAGCATTATGACCATTTTACTAGCGACTAGTGTAGTTGTAAATAAGAGAAACTTCGAACGTTCATAATTTTGGCTTTAGATGTTAGTTTCGGGTATAGGAAAACTCTATTTCAAGTTCCGTACCTCATTTGAACTTACAAATACCTATAATTACCAATTCGAACTAACACAAATAATTTATTAAATCATCACAAACACCGACAAAAAAATTTTGTCAAAAAATTACATGCAATCAGTGTGTGCCTCTCTTGAAGACAAACAATGTATACTCCAAACTTCTTCATTTTTCCACCAATTTAATCCTACAAATAAAATATACCATTTAGCACAATTCATAAAATTCATGCTCAAAAATGACAAATATAAATAATAAATATGAGGTAAATAATAATTAAAAATATGTATTTTGACGTCACATCAGTACGTAATGAATTAGGTGAGCCATGACATATTAAAATTGTAGGTCTATGAGTTTTCTTTCAAATGCCACAAATTTTGTTTCATTTAATGTTTAAAGTAAAGAATTATGACCATTTTACCAGAGACTAGTGTAGTTGTAAATAAGAAAAACTTCGAACGTTCATAATTTTGATTTTAGATGTTAGTTTCAGGTATAGAAAAACTCTATTACACGTTTCATACATCATTTGAACTTATAAATACCTATAATTACCCATTCAAACTAACACACATAATTTATTAAATCATCACAAACACCCACAAAAAAATTTGGTGAAAAAACTACATGCAATCAATGTGTGCCTCTCTTGAAGGCAAACAATGTATACTACCATATCTTTTAGTACATAATGAATTAGGTGAGCAATGACATATTAAAATTGTAGGTCAAATATCATTTAATTTTTAAAGTAAATTAATATGACCATTTTACTAGAGACTAGTGTAGTTGTAAATAAGAGAAACTTCGAACGTTCATAATTTTGGCTTTAGACGTTAGTTTCGGGTATTGGAAACTCTATTTAACGTTCCATACATCATTTGAACCTATAAATACCTATAATTACCCATTCGAACTAACACACATAATTTATTAAATCATCACAAACACCCACAAAAAAATTTGGTCAAACACCTACATGCAATCAATGTGTGCATCTCTTGAAGGCAAACAATGTATACTATCATATCTTTTAGTACGGAATGAATTAGGTGAGCAATAACATATGAAAATTGTAGGTCTATGAGTTTTCTTTCAAATGCCACAAATTTTGTTTCATTTAATGTTTAAAGTAATGAATTATGACCATGTTACCCGAGACTAGTGTAGTTGTAAATAACAGAAACTTCAAACATTCATAATTTTGGCTTTAGATGTTAGTTTCAGGTATAGGAAAACTCTATTTCAAGTTCTATACCTCATTTGAACTTACAAATACCTATAATTACCAATTCAAACTAACACGTATAATTTATTAAATCATCACCAACACCCACAAAAAAAATTGGAAAAAAAACTACAGGCAATCAATGTGTACCTCTCTTGTAGGCAAACAATGTATACTACCATATCTTTTTGTACGTAATGAATTAGGCTAGCCATGACATATGAAAATTGTAGGTCAATGAGTTTTATTTCTAATGCCACTAATCTTGTATCATTTAATATTTAAAGTAAAGCATTATGACCATTTTACCAGAGACTAGTGTAATTGTAAATAACAGAAACATCGAACGCTCATAATTTTGGCTATAGATGTTAGTTTCGGGTATAGAAAAACTCTATTTCATGGTCCATACATCATTTGAACTTATAAATAACTATAATTACCCATTCGAACTAACACACATAATTTATTAAATCATCACAAACACCCACAAAAAATTTTGGTAAAAAAACTACATCCAATCAATATGTGCCTCGGTTGAAGGCAAACAATGTATACTACCATAACTTTTAGTACGTAATGAATTAGGTGAGCCGTGACATATAAAAATTGTAGATCAGTTAGTTTTATTTCAAATGCCACAAATTTTGTATCATTTAATGTTTAAAGTAAAGAATTATGAGCATTTTACCAGAGACTAGTGTAGTTATAAATAAGAGAAACTTCAAACGTTCATAATTTTCGATTTAGATATTAGTTTCGGGTATAGAAAAACTCTTTTTAACGGTCCATACATCATTTGAACTTATTAATACCTATAATTACCCATTAGAACTAACACATATAATTTATTAAATCATCACAAACACCCACAAATTTTTTGTCTAAAAACTATATGCAATCAAGGTGTGCCTCTCTTGAAGGCAAACAATGTATAATAACATATCTTTTTGTACGTAATGAATTAGGTTAGCCATGACATATGAAAAATGTAGGTCAATGAGTTTTCTTTCAAATGCCATAAATTTTGTATCATTTAATGTTTAAAGTAAAGCATTATGACCATTTTACCAGAGACTAGTGTAGTTGTAAATAATAGAAACTTCAAACATTTATAATTTTGGCTTTAGATGTTAGTTTCAGTTATAGAAAAATTCTATTTAACGATCCATACCTCATTTGAACTTATAAATACCTATAATTACATATTCGAACTAACACAAATAATTTATTGAATCATCACAAATACCCACAAAAAATTTTGGTAAAAAAACTACATGCAATCAATGTGTGCTTCTCTTGAAGGCAAACAATGTATACTACCATATATTTTAGTACGTAATGAATTAAGAGAGCCATGACATATAAAAATTATACGTCAATGAGTTTTCTTTCAAATGCCACAGATTTTGTATCATTTAATGTTTAAACTAAAGCATTATGACCATTTTACCAGAGACTAGTGTAGTTGTAAAAATGAGAAACTTCGAACGTTTATTTCTTGCTTTAGATGTTAGTTTCGGGTATAAAAAAACTTTATTTCACGGTCCATACCTCATTTAAACTTATAAATACCTGTAATTACCCATTCGAACTAACACACATAATTTATTAAATCATCACAAACACCCACAAAAAAATTTGATAAAAAAACTACATGAAAATAATGTGTACCTCTCTTGAAGGCAAACAATGTATACTACCATATCTTTTTGTACGTAATGAATTAGGTTAGCCATGACATATGAAAAATGTAGGTCAATGAGTTTTATTTCTAATGCCACTAATCTTGTATCATTTAATATTTAAAGTAAAGCATTATGACCATTTTACCAGAGACTAGTGTAGTTGTAAATAACAGAAACTTCGAACGTTCAGAATTTTGGCTTTAGATGTTAGTTTCGGGTATAGAAAAACTCTATTTCACATTCCATACATCATTTGAACCTATAAATACCTATCATTACCCATTCGAACTAACACACATAATTTATTAAATCATCACAAACACCAACAAAAAATTTTGGTCAAAAACCTACATGCAATCAATGTGTGGCTCTCTTGAAGGCAAATAATGTATACTACCATATCTTTTAGTTCGTAATGAATTAGGTGAGCCATGACTTATGAAAATTGTAAGTCATATAGTTTTATTTTAAATGCCACCAATTTTGTATCATTTAATATTTTATGTAAAGCATTATGACCATTTTACTAGAGACTAGTGTAGTTGTAAATAAGAGAAACTTCGAAGGTTCATAATTTTGGCTTTAGATGTTAGTTTCGGGTATAGAAAAACTCTATTTCAAGTTCCATACCTCATTTGAAATTACAAATACCTATAATTACCAATTCGAACTAACACACATAATTTATTAAATCATCACAAACATCGACAAAATATTTTTGTCAAAAAACTACATGCAATCAGTGTGTGCCTCTTTTGAAGGCTAACAATGTATAACACTATATCTTTTTGTACGTAATGAATTAGGTTAGCCATGACATATGAAAATTGTAGGTCAAGGAGTTTTCTTTCAAATGCCACCAATTTTGTATCATTTAATGTTTAAAGTAAAGTATTATGACCGTATTATCAGAGACTAGTGTAGTTGTAAATAAGAGAAACTTTGAACGTTCATAATTTTGGATTTAGATGTTAGTTTCGAGTATAGGAAAACTCTATTTCACGGTCCATACCTCATTTGAACTTATAAATACCTATAATTACCCATTCAAATTAACACACGTAATTTATTAAATAATGACAAACACCCACAAAAAAATTGGGTCAATAAACTATATCCAATCAATGTGTGCCTCTCTTGAAGGCAAACAGTGTATACTACCATATCTTTTAGTGCGTAATGAATTAGGTGAGCCATGACATATGAAAATTGTAGGTCAATTAGTTTTCTTTCAAATTCCACCAATTTTATATCATTAAATGTTTAAAGTAAAGTATTATGACCATTTTATCAGAGACTAATGTAGTTGTAATTAAGAGAATCTTTGAACATTCATAATTTTGGATTTATATGTTAGTTTCGAGTATAGAAAAACTCTATTTTATGTTCCATACAACATTTGAACTTATAAATACCTATAATTACCCATTCGAACTAACACACATAATTTATTAAATCACCACAAACACCCACAAAAAAATTTGGTCAAAAAACTATATGCAATCAATGTGTGCCTCTCTTGAAGGCAAACAATGTATACTACCAGATCTTTTAGTACGTAATGAATTAGGTGAGCCATGACATATAAAAATTGTAGGTCAATGAGTTTTCTTTCAAATGCCACCAATTTTGTATCATTTAATGTTTAAAGTAAAGCATTATGACCATTTTATCAGAAGCTAGTGTAGTTGTAAATAATAGACACTTCGAACGTTCATAATTTTGGCTTTAGATGTTAGTTTCAGGTATAGAAACCTCTATTTCACGGTTCATACCTCATTTGAACTTATAAATACCTATTATTACCCATTCGAACTAACACACATAATTTATTAAATCATCACAAACACCTACAAAAAAATTTGGTCAAAAAACTAGATGCAATCAATTTTTGCCTCTCTTGAAGTAAAATAATATATACTACCATATCTTTTAGTACGTAATGAATTAGGTGAGCCATGACATATGAAAATTGTAGGTCAATTATTTTCTTTCAAATGCCACCAATTTTGTATCATTTAATGTTTAAAGTAAAGTATTATGACCGTTTTATCAGAGACTAGTGTAGTTGTAATTAAGAGAAACTTTGAACGTTCATAATTTTGGATTTAGATGTTAGTTTCGAGTATAGGAAAACTCTATTTCACGTTCCATACCTCATTTGAACTTATAAATACCTATAATTACCTATTCGAACTAACACACATAATTTATTAAATCATCACAAACACCTACAAAAAATTTTGGTAAAAAAACTACATGCAATCAATGTGTGCCTCTCTTGAAGGCAAACAATGTATAGTACCATATCTTTTAGTACGTAATGAATTAGGTGAACCATGACATATGAAAATTGTAGGTCAATTAGTTTTCTTTCAAATTCCACCAATTTTATATCATTTAATGTTTTAAGTAAAGTATTATGACAATTTTATCAGACACTAGTGTAGTTGTAATTAAGAGAAACTTTGAACATTCATAATTTTGGCTTTAGATGTTAGTTTCGAGTATAGAAAAACTCTATTTTACGTTCCATACCTCATTTGAACTTATAAATACCTATAATTATCCATTCGAACTAACACACATAATTTATTAAATCACCACAAACAACCACAAAAAAAATTGGTCAAAAAACTATATGCAATCAATGTGTGCCTCTCTTGAAGGAAAACAATGTATACTACCCGATCTTTTAGTACGTAATGAATTAGGTGAGCCATGACATATGAAAATTGTAGGTCAATGAGTTTTCTTTCAAATGCCACCAATTTTGTATCATTTAATGTTTAAAGTAAAGTATTATGACCATTTTATCAGAGACTAGTGTAGTTGTAAATAAGAGAAACTTCGAACGTTCATAATTTTTGTTTTAGATGTTAGTTTCTGGTATTAAAGTACTCTATTTCACGGTTCATACCTCATTTGAACTTATAAATACCTATAATTACCCATTCGAACTAACACACATAATTTATTAAATCATCGCAAACACCCACAAAAAATTTTGGTCAAAAAACTACATGTTAACAATGTATACTACCAGATCTTTTAGTACGTAATGAATTAGATGAGCCATGACATATAAAAATTGTAGGTCAATGAGTTTTCTTTCAAATGCCACCAATTTTGTATCATTTAATGTTTAAAGTAAAGCATTATGACCATTTTATCAGAGTCTAGTGTAGTTGTAAATAAGAGAAACTTCGAACGTTCATAATTTTGGTTTTAGATGTTATTTTCGGGTATTGAAAACTCTATTTCTTGGTTTATACCTCATTTGAACTTATAAATACCTATAATTACCCATTCAAACTAACACACATAATTTATTAAATCATCACAAACACCCACAAAAATTTTGGTCAAATAACTACATGCAATAAATGTTTGCCTCTCTTGAAGGCAAACAATGTATACTCCTGTAACATGTCGCTAAGTGAAAGAGCTAGAATTAGAAAGAGTCATTTTTGGAATGAATGAAAAATCTGGAAAATTGGGTAAGTTATGTTAAGTATGGGTTTTTGGTCAACTTCAAATGACTATAACCCCTATATAAGGATGAGTAGGTGTGCTACAAGATACAGTAGGAAATATCTTTGAATTATCTTTCCAATGCCGCCGAGTTTGCACGATTTTGAATTCGTATGAGGGAGATATGCTCATTTGAAGTTGAGTTGTCTAGATAAGGAAAGTCAAAACTGGATTTTAGAGGAGTATTGTGGTGTGTTCCCTACCCAATTATTCAATTTCGTTTTTTGGTAATTAAGTTGAGGTCTAAACTGATTTGGTTCAGTTTATGCTTCATAAAAAAGAGTTAGGGTTTTGAGAGAAAAGAAAAGAAGAGGAGAAGAAGCAAGGATTCGTCGATTTCTTGAGGAATTGAGTGCAGATTTCCCCAAGGATTTAATCCTATGAGGTATGTGAGACTTTCATAGTGTTGGGTCGCGGAGCAGTCACGGACCGTTCTGCCACAAAATTTATTTCATGAACAAATATTAGAATGCATATCCGCGTCGCGAACTTGCTTCTAGACAGTGATTTCTTGATCGCTTCTCATGTTTAACTATCTAAAAACACTCCTAAACATCATAAGATCTTCCTATCACAAATCACAATCCTTGAATCCATAAATTCAAATTCAAAGAAAGTTAAGAGCCAAGTCTAGAAAGTTCTTAGAGTCACTTCAAAAGTTTTTTGCAAATGTTTTAACTTTGTTTTAAGACTTGAGTTTTGAGTTAAGTGAGAGTAACAAATAAAGTTCATTTCTTCAAAAAGAGTATATGGGAACTAAGTATTCCCAAAGAGTAAATATTTTCATATTTAAACAAGAGAGGAAACACTGATTTTCAAGAGAGAATTTGAGCTAGTTTTTGAGTAATTATCTCAAACCACAGAAAGAGTTTTATTTTTAAACATATAAGTTGAGTATATTTTAGGAGTAGTATTGAGCACCGATATGGGGACGAGTTTACAATAACTCGTCTCCATAAACCATGTAGCCATTGTGGGTAAAAAGGGTCATACTTTTTAGATGATTCCTTAGTGCTTTTTAGCATAGACTAGTGGATCCACTTAGTTGAGGCGTTCTATATCACGACAAGGTATAGGACAATTCTGGTAGTGTGGGCGAGACGCTGTATCATCTCTTTGCTCATAGTGATGGTTGTCGGTTAGAGAAACTCCACAGTATTATATTACTTTATATGTAAACTGAATTGTTATTGTATTTCTTTAACACCTTAAATTGTCACATACTATTTTAAATGTGTTGTATAAACTGCACCTTTATTATTGTTTTACTTTGCATTTGAGTTGAGTATCCATGAGTTGAGTAAAGCTAAGGTAAGTGTTCTTTTCAGATTTCTTTCAAGGTTATGTCTTGTTTTAGAATTCCCCTCACATGCTAGTACATTTAATGTACTGATGCCAGTTAATCTGGATCTTTTTATGATGTAGATATAGGTAACCAGGATCAACATCCAGCTCTTCATTGATCCAGTTGAGCACTCAAAGTCAGTTGATGATCCTCCTTGCTTTTGGAGGACTCTTTTTTACTGATTTATAGTTATTTCATTAGGATTTCGTGGGTCTTGTCCCGACATCCATCTCAGTTGTTAGAGGCTTCATAGACAGCTAGTTAGTTCATTTATCTTTACATTTTCATTCTGTTGTGTTGAGACTTGAGTTTGCCTTATTGGCTAGTGAATGTTTCCTTTACAATATTCTAAGTATTTTCATGAGTTTATCTTATTGAGTAAAGTCTTCCGCTGAGTAGTAAGTCAGGCCAAGGGTTCGCTTGGGGCCAACAATGGTTCTTGAGTGCCAATTCCGCCCAGGGTGTAGGCTCGAGGTGTGACAAATTTGGTATTAAAGCTTAGAGTTCAAGAGTCCTAGGAAGTCTATGAAGTTGTGTCTGTAGAGTCCTAGTTACCAGTGTGAAGTGCGCCACATCTATAATTAGGAGGCTGCAACATTTAGGAATTCCTTCACTTCTTTCATACTCATTTCGTGCGATAGGGTTCAATTAAGCAATACTAGAGTTATCATTACACGGACAAAGTGTTTCAATTAAGAGAAAGTGTGGCTATTTTATGAAGTAGGGTAGGTAAAGACTAAAATGGATTTTAATGGACTTGGACTTAGAATTGTTTTAGTTGGGCTAAAGTGTTGGGCTTGAGAATATTGTAAAGTTAAAGACTTGAGTTAAGGAAAAACTACCTATATAGATATACTATACTATCATATATACATATTTTATCTCTATTTAAAAAATATTACATAGAGTACCACTTTTTAATAAATATACCATATATTTTAGAAAATTAAATCAAATACACAATTCTTGATAGTAAATAATTATCTTAAAATTACATCTCCTTAATTAGTGGACATTAATAATTCAAATTAATTTTATTTCTCTTCAATTCAGCCGCTTCCCTCCCCAATCCCAAAACGTTTGTATCCTATTCACACTATCCCACCCTCACCCCTTCTTCCCACTCCCACACGTATCCCTCATTACCCCTCCTTCCTTAGCAGTTCAATACACCTTTTGCATTGTTTGAGTTTGTTATTTCTCCATTTAAATTTTTTAGCCGATAGATTTTAGAAATTTTACATTGTTTGAGTTTAATTTGTTATTTCTCCATTCCATTTTAATGGCTCGTAATTCAAAAAATGGTATGAATCTTGTTATGGGATTGTTAATGAACAATAAATTTCCGATAAAGAAATTTTTATTTGTTTCTTTTCATAACCATTTTGTAATGGTTGTAGGATCCGACTCTTAAGTTCAACAAGACGCAATGGAAGCTAACCAGATACAGGTATGGGTACATTTTTTCTTCTTCAATTTTTAATATATTGTTATGCTTATCAAAGATTCATAGTTTAGGACATGTAAACTTTTTGGTTTTTTCGTGTATATTGTGATTTTTAAAACATTTTCTGATTTGGGGATTTACATATCATGATGAATATTTGTCAGATACAGTGGAGATTTGTTAAAAATTTTACAAATTAGGTTTTATATTTTTAAATTTGTTGTTTCTCAAACATTTTAATGGTTGAACATTCTCAAAATCGGATGATTCTCGTTAAATGTACTACACATTAACAATATTATACTAAATCAAACAACATTTATTTGTTCATTTCACTCATGAATTTCTCATTGCAGGGACTGACTCTTCATACGCCAACATTCAAGTCGAGAATAGATCAAGTATAGGAACGACTCAATCAAGATGAAAGAATTATGCCAAGCTTTAATTAACAGAAAAAATACATCATTAGATGCACATCAAGTGCAACAATGTTGGATACACATCAGGTGTACATGTATCTAGTTAAGAGTTCATATATCTGAGTTAAAATTATATGTATCTATGACAAAAAAAATTCAAATCCTTAAAGAATGGGATAATTTTGAATTTTTTAACTTTTTTTTGGATTAATGATAAGATAAATACTCCACCGTCGTGATTTGTTCCTAAATTCGTGTGTTTCAATTACATTTCATATTTAGACACACATAATTATATGTGTGTTTACTATATATTTGAGATACATGATTTTGAATATAATGTATGAAATTGATACTTGATACATCGAATTAATAATAGATACATATAAAATACACATGAAATTAAAATTAGATCATATAAATAGATACATGAAATTAATATTATATCATATAAATAGATACATGAAATTCATACTAGACACATATAACAAATACACAAAATTAATATTAGATACTTCTATGATACATATGAATGTACTTGTATGATACTCATGTATCTAAGTATTTTGTTTGTTGGATACATCATATATTGATAACAAATAAATCGTATTAATGAATTTTACTATTTTAAGAGTAATAAAATGAAATTAATCAAATTGCATGACCAAGATATACATGGTTTTTTGTCTTTAATTAATAATATTAACAAATTTATTATTTCAAACGTAGATACACTCCTTGATTTCTGCCTTATATTAATGAAATCAGTTACAACCAATTAATTTAAACAAATAAAATACGTATCTTGATTTTAAAATTCGGCAGATACATATATCTCACGGATTCAAACTCATGTATCCTAAGTATGAAATATGGTAGAAAAAGTAATATTTAAAACTATCGGGAATCTGAGTATTTAGGACTTAAACTAGTGGGATTTATGTAGTTTGCCCTTAGGTTAATTAAAATTTAATAAAATATTTATATTTTATTTATGAATAATATATAAATAATTATAAAATTTATATATCTAATTTATCGGTTCGGTTTGGTTATTTTTGCGATATTTTGTTAGTAAAACCAAAACCAAACCAAATAATATCGATTTTCAAAATTTAAAACCAAACCCAACCAAATATCAATTTTTTTAATCGGTTTGATTTGGATTGCGGTTCGATTTAATTATTTAACCATAACCATGAACAACCCCATGCAGACCATTGTCTAATGTTAAAATTGGTGTTGGCGCTTTTCTAGGACAAATAAGGTAAACTTTACATACTTATAGTGGTACTCACATAATATATTTTCTAGGAACGGGTTAATTTTAAGAAAATATTTAAATATTCAAGGGAAATAAAATGAATTAAGATGAATAGATCTTGACTTTCTGTCCACAATATTTAAGTAATCTTTTTGATATTTTTGTAACTGATTTATCCTGAATTGAATTTCATGATTTTCGATCCCTACTTAAATTTAATTTTTTTAATTATATATTCATCATGAATTGGACAATATTGAATTGTCTACAAATAAAAGCTACTAGTTTTTCTTATAGATTTAATTTGTTTGGGCATTTGCAACATATGCAACAATAATGATATTTGTTCTTCGAATCGATAATCATAAACTCGCTTCGATAAAAGAAAATGTTCTATGACTTCAATATGTTCTCCATCTAATAGAGAGGGCAGGAGGATTATATATTCCTCAAAATATAATGCACAAATTGGAAGAAATATAGTTTTAGTCAATTCTCATTTTATTGAAATTATATTAACGCATCGAGAACGGATTGAAATTATATATGAAATCATGATATGAAATTATGAGATGAAGTTGAAGTTTTGTTTGGACATGCATTTAGGACTTTTTCTGTTGTATATTTTCCAATAAACATGAAAACCTCATAAGTTGTAAAACTAGGGGTGACAATTGGGCGGGTTGGGTCAAATTTGAACGAGTCATAATGGGTTAAGACAACAATCGGATCAAAACTCAACCCAAACAAGATTTGTTTGGGTCAAAATGGGTTAGGTAATGGGTTACATTACGGGTCAAGACCAATCCCAACCTAAGACTGGGCGCCGGACCGGGTTGTACCGGTACCGTTCCGGTACCATTCCGGTACCGTTCCGGTACCATTCCGGTTCGTTCCGGTCCGGAAGTATTCGGGACAGAACGGGACACCGTGAACCGGTACACGGGACGGAACGGTATCACGATTTGATACCGGTGTACCAGTACCGGTATATCCCGGTTTATTCCGGTCCGGTTCCGATTAATTTTTTTATATATTTATATATTATATTATATATTATATATTATATATTTAGGGGTCAGCAAAGGCTGAAAAGCCTGCTGCCTCTGAGGCCCTGGCCCCGGCCCCCCCCCCCCCCCCCCCCCCCCCCCC
>JAJOOO010015487.1:0-36039 GCA_029582685.1 Solanum piurae | reverse complement strand
TCCAGGTTCTGAACTTTTTCCAAAAGTGACTACTTCCAATTTCAAGCTTCTTCATATTCATTTTAAATTGTTGGATGTAACACAATTAAAACGAAATTACATAAAAACCCCTCATAGAACCTCATTATAAAGTCAACACAAAGTCATAGGCTCTTGCTTAACCTATCATTTTCCGAGTCGTTACAATAACCTAATGAAAGGTTAGGGTCCAACCCACAGGGAGCGGTACCGTATCAAATTCAACTAGGAAGTAAAGCTTATGGTTTAGTTGCTTATAGAAGTAGACATTGTTGAAATCAAACAAATGAAGTTAAGGGTTTGACAACGAATGTCAAATAGGGATTTAAGAGTTTCAATTAATCAACTACGATAATCACGAAAATAGGGGAGATAATCAAATAGATTCAAGTTCTTGGGGATGTGATCGATCATAGGCCAATTTTTCTATATGGGTAATTGTATATTACCAACAATTTGCTAAATCTCAGTGGGTAGGCTAGACTATAGATGCAATAGTTTTCTCTCGAACAACTATTAGGATTCAAGCGAGTTCTCTCGAACCTCGACAAACTTCTCACTATAAATACCCCAAAACCTTAATTTATCTACTCTCTTGAGCTAGATAGGTAGGAATGATTTAAGATTCACTCTCTCGAGCTGAACCCACACCAACCCAAACACTACAATCATCAATTGATAGCTTTGGTTCAAAAACCTCTCTCTCGAGCAAGCCCAAAATACTAAAATAGAACTGCATTTGCATCTACAATTCAAAGATTAATACACAACTATCAATTAAACCCACTTAAAAACTGCAAATAAATTAGTAAACAACAATACCCATAAGCTACTTCACCAAATAATCACATGATCACACCCTAAAATTTCTTTTGCAACTACAATTCCTCAATTAAAACAAAAACAATTAATTGAACCCACTTCAAAACAACATTAAAATCAGCAACTACCAACACCCATTAGCTAATTAAAGCATTCAACTATATGATCACACACCCAAGGAAAGGGGGTTTTAGCCACACATAGTAAAGAATAAGAAATTATTCCAACAAAGTTTTCCATCTGATGGACTAACAATCTATAATTCCCAAAATCTGAAATTTAAGCTACAGTGCTACAATCTCTAAATCTCTACTCAAAATGTAAAAACAATGCTCTAGAATGTCAAAAAAACCCGAAACCCCGAAGGTGAATAGTGTAGGAATTGTGGGAAACTTGGAACTCCCTTTTATTCTTTTCAAATATGTATGTATACATTCCCAAAGTTTCAACACGGAGTCAACTCGACACAGTAAGTCAGGTTCGCCGACCAGTTCGGTGATACGCCAAGTTTCTCCTCTTCTCTCCTTTTTAGGTTTCTCTTTCATCCACTCATTTTGTAACTTTTGGTGAACCAGGTAGGCCTCACCGATCCCTTCGGCGTGTCACCAATTTGCTTTTTTGCTCGCCAAGTTGGTTTTGTTGATGGGTTGTTATGCTGAAACTTTAGGTGATCTGGAGGTCTACTCAGGGACTCGCCGAGTGACTTTTGTGAGTACCAGCTTTGCTTTTCCTCAACTTTTTCTATTTTTTCCCTTATTGCATCATCATGTCCTTTCCTTGCCCTTGAGCATTCATTGTTGCATATCAACATTTTAACATCAGCTATGAGCGTAAATTAGGCATTAAAGACACTAAATCCTTGAATAATAAGCCCTAAATGAGTCATAATCCACAACTCATCAATGAGTACAACAATGCTTTAAAAAGGTTATGTCAGTGAGCCAAATTGATTGTACCCCTACTCTCAACCCCATTACAACCCTAAAAGGACCCTTGAAATCTTGCATAAGGTTGCATGATGATAGGAAAATTTGGGTAAAACTATGCGATGAAGCTTGCATGCATTTCTCTTTCAGAGATTGAGAATTGTATTGACTCCTATCTTTTTTTAATGTGCATTATGAGGTCATGTAATCGTTTTTGTTGTGAGGGAACTTGAATGGTTTTGTTGAAATATGGTTTGCATTAGAAGGGATCCCTAGTGAGCTTGAGAATTGATTGATACCCGGTAGCCATCATTTGAAGCTTTTTGAGCATGATTGAGTATGACATATGTTTGTTAGTAATCTTGTGATAGCACTTTCTTGTTAACTGGCATTTGAGAAGTGTTGTAGACACTGTTGTTGAAGTAATTGTATTCTTGATTTACTTGAGGACCAACAAAAATTTAAGTTACACGTGTTGATGACTTGTAGATTTCCACTCAATTGAGACATTTTTTGTTCAACAATTAATGTCATGTCATCCATGCCTATTTATATCCTATTCCTGTGATATTTTGATGTTTTGCAACTATGAAGGCTAAAGGACAAGGCAATGATGAATGCATGAAAAAAAAGGTCAAAAACATTAAAAGGAGTACAAAACTCCCAACTGGTAGTAAACTAACTAAAAGGGAGTATCGCTCAATAGGTGAGACCTGCCCAAAGTAACAGTGTTCACAATGGAAAATAATCAAGGCAGGTCAGTGAATCAAAACTTAAACGGTGATTCATTGAAATCAATAGGCGAACTGCAAAAGTCCATCATGGGTGAAAGATCTTTGAGTTAAAATGATGGCTTAATGGGTGAACAAGGTGGTAATCAGTGATATTCCTAGTGTTAAAGGCTGACTTGATTTGCATTCTCCAATTGAGGTTAAACACCTAAAGCTTGAAACAAAGAAAGTGTGAGGTAAAGAGCAAATGACGATGTACCAAACGTGCTAGGTAAGCCCGACTAACATCGCTGAACTGATCCCGCATGGAATTTTGAGTAAATTTTTTGTAAACTATAAGTATTAAATATCATGATATACTAGAGACTTTGAGAGAGACTTTTCATGAATTAGTTGTTTTACCCTTTGAGAAATATTCTTAGTTTTTGGGGTTTTTGAACAATCTTGTGATTGACATTTGAGGGACAAATCAAAGCGGGTGTTCAAGATTATTGCTTAATTTCAACTATCCAATGAGTGAAATCTTAATTGATATACTTTCTTTTTCTTTTATTATTCTTGGCTAAAACCCAATTCTAGGGGTGTGATTATGGAGTTGGATGTGGATATAATGTAGTAGGTCTTCTGGCTTGCTCTATTTTACTACTGTATATTCATGGATTTGAGCTAATTAGCATGGAGTTAATTCATGGGTTAAGGCTGTAAACTTAATCTTAGTCTGGATCTTCGATTGATGCTCGAAAGAGCTCAATTGAAGCGGGTGATTAGTTTAATATCTGCAATATAGGTTCGATTTCTATATTTTGCTAGAAAGAGAAATTGTGGTTCTAGTTCTTAGATCTACGCGAAAGACAGATTCTAGTAAGGTATTTGGTTGATTTGTGATTCACATAGATGAGACTGAAAGGAGATTCTATTATATGATGCTTTGATATCAAAGAAGATTAGTGTCATTAAAGGTTTCCTATACTATCCATGATTGTTTATCACTATTGGGAAAGAACATGTACCCCTACATTACATTGATACCAATCCCACACTCCTAAATCGTCTCTTACTTTTTTGAATTCCTAATTTTAGCTTACTTGTGATACTTGATATCGAAACCCTTTTTAATAAATTTGGTAGATTCATCTGCCCATTTTCTCTAATTACAACATGAAACAGATTGTATTCTTATTTTCCTAGTTAAATTCCTTGCATTATATAACTCATTGTGGGTTTCCACCCCGAGTCGCTTGTTGGGTATTTTTATTGCTAACAAACGCTATATACTTGAATTCCTTGCATTATATACTCTTCTAATTGGTTTTTAGAGTAATTTGAGTATTATCACAAACTAGGCCGAATGAATCCCTTACCCAAAATATTCTGAAGATGAACATTGAGCTCCTTGAGATCTACAAAGGCAATAAGATAACGTAGAATAGAAATAGGATGAGTGTTTGGCTCAAGGTCAATAGAAAAATCAGTATCATGCTCTAGGGGAGGCCATCTATGTCAGAATGAAACAAATCCACAAACTCGCAAATAATAGAAATTTAATCAACCGAAGGAACCTCCTTACTCACATCCCGCACATAAGCTATGTATGATAGCCACATTCTAGCCCCTAACCATCGAGCCTGAATAAAAGAGTTAACCCTAGTCATCATATGGATAGAAGAGCCATGCCACACCAATGAAGGGATACCGAGCATGGCTAAAGTAATAGATTTTGTAAAAAAAGACAGGACCACACGGTAAGGTGATAACCAGTACATGTTCATGATAACATAAAAATCCAACATATCGAGTATAGTAAGATCTGGCCTGGTGTCACGGACCTGGATAGTCACCAAACAATATTTAAACACCTAATCCACTATTAAAGACTCACCCAAGGGGGTTAAAACATTCAATGACGATGTAAAATAGTTAGAACTCATACTCTACCAAGAAACATAATACATAGAAACAATGAAAAAGTAGAGCTCAAATAAATTAAAGTTGAGGTGGGTTGATGGCATATAAAATTGTACGGTGATAACAATGGCAGATGCCTCAGTCTCCGCCCTCATTAGAGTTGCATTAAAATGGGTCAGTCCATCTCTATCAATAGCATGCGACCTACTACTAAACCTGACTCACCGGGGCCACCCAGTTCTACTTGATAACTGCCTCTCCAGCCCTTATCCAGTTGTAGAGCAGGTGCAATCATCCCGCATAGGGAATAGTTCCTTGACCAATGTTAATGCTCCTTACAGTCATACAAACCCTGTTAAGATCGGCCTACAAAATAATGGCCACCATGACCTAAAGCACCCGACTACGAACTCCTCGAACTCTGACTCATACAAGCATTACCCTAACAATATAGATATTTATCTGAAGCCTAAAGTGTGTTCGAACAAGCTGACAAGAGTGAACATGCTGAAAGCGTTGGGATGACTTATTATAACGATACTCACTTTTTAAGAAATGTATAATAATTTGTAAAGGTAGAATATTATTTGTGCTCAATACCTATATTTATTAAAATCAAAAGATAACTCTTTTATTCATTTCACTAATCACCCTAAAATTGGCAAGTTTTCAAAAACCCTTTAAATAAATACATTTCCATACATCACATATAAATGATATGCGTAATCAAATAAAAGAGGGATACATGTCCTAGACGGACCCAATTTTATGTTGACTCACTAAATCAATTACAAATAATAATGTAAATAAGCAGAGCTTACTAGAAGCACATATGTTTGTTTTTCAGTTTCACTAGGTTTAACCCTGAAGGAAATAGGAGTCGAGATTGGCTTACCCGAGTGGATAACTCGAGCCAGGGAGGAATAACTTATCGATAGCAGTGCTATTCTGACTTTATTGTTGGTCCAACCTTGCTTAACATATGTGATTAAATAACCTTCACTGGGTGTCGATACACTCCAGCTTTATCTAAAGAGAAAGTAGGATGCATAACTGCAATCTTGTAAACGTGTGTTAAGTGTATTCAAACACTTAGAAGGGGTGCGCGAGAGAAGACAATATAGTATAGCTCAACAATATAAAAGAGATAAACGATTATCAAGTAGCACATTAGGCCATCATACATAATATATCAAAAAATAAAATAATAAAATCAAGTAAAAAGTCAATATAACAAAGCTCAAATTCTGGTTATATCCCCAGCAGAGTCGCCAGAGATGTCACACCGCTTTTTGGACTGCGGAGGGTTTTTTCAATTAAAGTGACGGTATTGAATATGGATTATTTTCTTTTTTCAGAGTCGCCACTTGGAATTGAGTTATGGTGTTCCAAGTTACCTTTTTGTTTAATCTCTAATCAAAAGGAAATGACTCTTTATTTAGTTTGCGAACTAGATATTCGGGTAAGGAATTTTATTAACCGAGGGGAAGGTATTAGGCATCCCTCGAGTCTCGTGGTTCTATCATGGTCACTTTTATTGACTTGTACTTATTTTAACTATTTTTTTGATATATTTTTATAGGCTGTGATTTGCTCGCATTTTTATTTGTTGAACTTTTCATTGGTCTCGACCTAGATATGTAACACATTCTTGGTCTTGGCGTTTAGAAACAAAATTATTTTCTTCACATCGCACCTAATAATTATCTATAATTACTTCGAATTAGTAAAAGTTATATATATTTTTGAATAAGGTGGGTCGCCGCATCCTTGAGTTTCTTTTATTGTATCAAAAAAAATGTGTAACCACATTCTTAATTGAAACAAATATTTTTAAACATGCCTAAAACTCATCTAGTCATTAAAAATAAATATTTTTCCTTTATATATAAAACCAAATAAAGTAAAATAAATCTAAATGTTGAGGATAAAACATATAATTCTAGCATCATTTCTATATCTTTTTATTTTATTTTTTAATATTTTATATTTTTACTACACTTAAAATTAAAATCAAAATTAAGTATACACTTTCTAATCGAACAAACCAATAACGGATTGTTAAAAATAAATTTCATTTTTTTGTTTGATAAAATAAAATAATAATAATTTTATTTATTTATTTATTTTAGGCAGACTATACCTACTTTATCATTATTATCTAAATCAAGATAAGAACAATGTCATGACCTGTTCCATTTTAAAAGATCACAACTAACGAATAAAAATAAATAAATAAAAAGTAAGCATCGGGTAAAGCTATCTTCATTCATCAAATAGAGATATAACAACTAACAAATTATTCATTTCAATCAAATTATGAATAAAAATAAAATATTAGAAAACTGGTCATAAAAATTACATCAAATTTCATAAATAAATTAAAGAGATAAAGTAAAGTTGAGTACCGCAAAATCTTAACTAAAGCTCGATAAGAACGCCCATAAATATTTTGTAAATTATATGTGGTGGTATATGTATTTTGTTTATAAAAAAATAGTAATGATAAAGGAAGAAAAGATGTGAATGTGTTGGTGAATTTTTGAAAGAAAAAATAAAAATGAAATGTTTGTCTTTTTCGTGGGTTGTGTTTGTGTGTTGGAAGTGATGCTTGTATTTTCTCCTCTTTTTTCGTTTTGCTGATTGTTGTTGTGCCGATATGTTGTGTCTATTTTTTTTCAGCCGTGTGTGTTAATATAGGGTGTGTGGTACGTATGGGGAGGGGGGGGTAGTACGTGTGTATGGGTATAGTGGTGTAGTATATGTGTTTTCTGGTTGAGGGAGTTGAGTGGAGTATATATTATGGGATAATGTAGGTAAGGGTGGGGTAATTGACAGAGAAAGTGGGAGTGAGGGTAGGTTATTATTATTTAGTTATTTTTAATAATATAATATAATATAATATTCTTTAAATTATTATTTTTAACTAACAAAAATCGAGAAGCTACCCTCTTCCTTCTTGACCTAGCTTCAATCTCTTCCTTCTTCTTGCACCTTCAAGAGAGAGAATATTTGAGAGAGAGTTTGGGTTTTCTTTTTGGGAATTGAGAGAAAACTTAACCGAGTGAATTTAAGGGTCAAAAATACTTATATAGGTGGTCTAGATTTAGGAAAAACGACACCACACTGATTTAATTAAAATCGGAAAAGACCCACAAGTTCCTAAAAGTAACAGCCAGTCACGACCGACGGACCGTTGTCAGGACGACAGGCCGTCCTGCACGTCCATCGTTCCGAGGTTAGAGACTGGTTTTGGGCCTTGGACCTACGGACCTTGGACCATGGACCGTGGTTTGACCGACAGTCCTTTGGTCAGGTTGTGGTTCTGAGGTCTGAATCTAGGTTGGGGTGACCAACCACGGTCAGTACACATGCCGTGTGTGGCCGGTCGTGGATGACACCTGCAACTTTTCAGAAAGCTGCAATTTTTCCTCTTTCCGAATCCCAGGTGTTACATTATCTCATCCTTGGGATCATTCGTCCCCGAATGAGATTCTATGCAGTTTTCTAAACAAAATACTCAAGACTAGTAGCCCATCATGCATTCAACTCATCTAAATGCACACAACCGAGTAGGAAACATCAACTCCAAGGTAAACATACTCAATGCACCATATGGAAGTAGGAACTACATCTAACAACCCAATATGCATGAAATTTGAGATTTCTTACATTTAAGGAGGAACTACTATCTCCAAACTTTAAAGCAATCCTCAACACAACCTCTTGGAGCCTAAAAATGCAATTTATACACAATTCACATATTCAAGGAGGAAATATCCACTCCAAGCTAAGGCATGATCAACAACTCATCTCATGAAGTCTATAGGAAACTCAAACTCAATGCACAACAACATGAGGGAAAAAATCATAAAAGCCATTTCCTTTCAAATCTTAAGCTTTTTCATGAACATGCAAATTTAAGAAAATCATGCAAACACATAAAACACACATGACTTCAAACAAAATCAAACCAAGAGGAACTCATTACCTCAAGCTAGAATAGGAGGAAAAAGATGAGGATTGCGGAACATCATATCGGCCCCGGCCTCCCAAGTAGCACCCTCAACTAGATGGTTTCTCCATAACACTTTCACAGAATCAACCTCTTTGTTCCTCAATATCTTAACTTGTCTGTCTATGATCTGAACCGGAACTTTTTCATAAGAAAGGTTCTCTTTCCCTAGACTATATTTTAATTAAACTGTATATTTTTAAAAATATCTTTAAATATATTCAGTATGATTCAGTCATTTTATTTATTTATTTTTATAAATTTTAAAAATTATTCAGTACAATTACAAATTTATGTAAAATTAAATTTTCAATTTTATTAAAAAAATTTGAATAATCTGTTCAATTAAAACAATAAATAAATTGTTTGAAAAACCCATCGATACCCATAACTATAGAATACTTCATCATAATATATTTGAAATCCTAGTTGGTTCATTTCTTTCATTTGTGCTTTCATTTTTTAGTTTATTTCAATTTTCACACTGATTGAAAAAGTTAATAGAAATTCATGAAATATTTCGCACCTTTGCAAAGTCTAAGTTTGTAAGTCGATGTTATCTCTGTATAGTTTCTCTACGTACGTATGTGGAATTACTATTAAATATGTACATATTTTTAGACAGGACCAAATAGATCGACTTAGTCTATGCAGTTTACCAATCACAAATTAATAGACACACACAAAAATTTAGCACCAAGACTTGTGAAATTATTATTTTTATCGTCTTTATAGATGAAAGTATATCAAATAAAAAACAAAAGTGTTAAACCAACAAATATTAGCGATCTAGTGGTAGAACCGTACCCCACTCATGGTACTTATAACTTGGATTGTATTCAAATGATGAATTTTATAATTGCGTAATTTAAGAAAATTGATGAATTGAACTTTTTCATTTTTACAAAATCGACCGAATTCGTTGGTTTTAATATTTTTCCCTCGCCAATTAATGAATAGACTCTGTGTATTTCTTATGAAAGACTTGTATTATTCTTTTTGTTAGTTTTCACTTAAAATTAAGAACAATTGTAGCCAAAAAAAATTTGTATTTAGCTCTGAATTTTTT
Source organism: Solanum piurae (assembly GCA_029582685.1). Classification (NCBI taxonomy): domain Eukaryota; kingdom Viridiplantae; phylum Streptophyta; class Magnoliopsida; order Solanales; family Solanaceae; genus Solanum; species Solanum piurae. Next base: position 26,553 of record JAJOOO010015487.1, on the reverse strand, counting down.
TCCGTAGCAAATAGTTGAATTATTCACTACAAAATTTAAGTCATGGCTATTTAATACCTTACATATTTTGTGACAAATTTTTTTGTCAGTATATCAGATATTGATTAGAGACAATAAAATCATTGTCACCAATTATTTATATTATTAGTGACGAAAATAAATATCATAATTAAATCCAAATTTTATAGCTAAAACTTATAATATTTAACTACGAACTCTAATTTGTCGATATTGTAACAACATTTTTTTTTAGATGAAATTTTTTTGTGTCCAAAATTTAATAAATTTTAAGACAAAATATTTTGTCATGAATTAGATACATTATTAGTGATGAAATAATGTATCACCGATAACTTTAAATTCGTCACTAACACTACTTAACAAATGGCGCCAATTAATTTTTTGGTGGCAAACTTTAGTGGGCAAAAAATTTCTATAGATTTTTATATTTCGTCACAAAAAGTATGTGTCTCATATATTTAAGCACGAAAAGTAAATTTTTTCACTAAAAGCAAACAATTAGTGAAGAATTTGATGTCGTAGCTAATAATTTTGTAGCTATATATCATATATGTTGTAGTGATCGGAGATAATGGAAAAGGACACCCCATGCAACCTTACCATCTCTCTCAAATACAACTTAACATAATTTTCCGTCGAATAGGAAACCTTGACAGGAATGAAATGGGCCAACTTAGTCATTTGGTCGACTATAACCCAAATCGAATCATATTGATGCCGAGTACGTGTCAATCCTACTATGAAGTCCATATGAAAATCTTCCCACTTCCAAGTAGGAATGCTAATATCCTGGGATAAACCACCCGATTTATGATACTCAATTTTCACTTGTTGGAAATTAGGACACTTAGCCACAAATCCCGCAATATCATTCTTCATCCCATTCCACCAATAAATCTCCCACAAATCATGGTACATCTTGGTCGCTCTCGGGTTAATAGAATAATGAGAACTATGGACTTCTGACAAGATATGTTCCCTTAGGTCATCAACATTCGGAGCACACAACTGACCTTGATACCTTAAGACACCATCTCCCCCCTTGGGAGAAAGCCTCAACGGACTTCTTTAGCACCGTTTCTTTCAATTCATTAAGGTCGGATCAAGACATTGTTTGGCCTTTACATCAGTTACAAAAGACGATTTGGAACCACTATTGACCATAACACCACCCTTAGCGGATTCCACTAGTTGAACTCCCAACTGGGCCAATCTATGAATATTTTGAATGAACTCTTTTCTCACATCATCAAGATGTGCAACACTACCCATGGATAACTGACTAACGGCATACGCCACCACATTTGCCTTACCGAGGTGATAGAGAACACTCATATCATAATCTTTCAATAACTCAAGCCACCTTCTTTGGCGAAGATTTAGATATTTTTGGGTGAACACATATTGCAAACTCTTGTGGTCGGTAAAAACATCCACATGAACACTATACAAATAATGCCTCCAATTATTTAAGGCAAATACAACCGCCGCTAATTTAAGATCGTGGGTAGGATAATTTTTCTCATGGATTTTACGTTGCCTTGAAGCGTAGGCAATAACCTTACTGTTTTGCATAAGCACACATCTCAACCCAACTCTAGAGGCACCATAACAAACAACAAAACCATTCGTACCTTCCAATAAAGTCAACGGAGCGAAGGTAAGTCTATCTTTCAACTCTTCAAAACTTTTCACAGAAGCCTTAGACCATATAAACTTGGCCTTCTTTTGCGTCAAAGCCGTCAAAGGAGAAGCAATGGAGGAAAACCCCTCAACAAACCTTTTATAGTAACCAGCTGAACCCAAGAAGCTTCTAATGTTTGTCGGTGATAGAGGTCTAGGCCAAGTCTTGACCGCATCTATCTTAATAGGATCTACCTCAATACCCTTACTTGAAACAATGCGGCCTAGAAAAGCCACGGAAATTAGCCAAAACTCACATTTGCTAAACTTAGAAAAAAGTTACCTTTCCTTAAGGATTTGTAACACAATCCTCAAATGATTAATGTGATCATCCTCGCTACTCGAATAAATAAAAATATCATCAATGAACACAATCACGAACATATCAAGGTATTGTCTAAACACCTTATTCATCAAATCTATAAATGCTGCCGGAGCATTAGTCAAACCAAAGGACATGACCAAAAACTCATATTGACCATATCGGGTTCTAAAAGCCATTTTTGGAATATCTTCCTCTTTCACTCTCAATTGGTGATAACCTGGTCGGAGTTCAATTTTTGAGAAATAAATTACCCCTTGAAGTTGATCAAACAAGTCATCTATTCTTGGAAGAGGATACTTGTTCTTGATGGCTTCTTTGTTCAATTGTCGATAATAAATACACATACGGAGTGAAACATCTTTATTCCTAACAAACAACACCGGAGCACCCCATGGAGAGATACTCGGTCAGATGAAACCCTTACCCAACAAGTCCTTTAACTGTTCTTTCAACTCCTTAAGTTCCGCCAGTGCCATTCTATAAGGAGGAATAGAGATAGGTTGGGTATTAGGGAGAAGGTCAATCCCAAATTCTATTTCCCTTTCAAGGGGAATACCGGGTAAATCATCAGGGAATACTTCCGAAAACTCATTTACGATAGGGATCGACTCAAGAATAGGAGTTTTGGACTCCACATCTCTCACCCTAACTATATGGTAGAAAAAACCCTTGGAAATAATATTCCTAGCTTTAAGGTAAGAAACGAATTTACCTCTAGGCATAAAATACCCCCCTCCCTTCCACTCTAGGATAAGCTCATTTGAGAATTGAAATTTGACTATCCGGCTTCTACAATCTATAAAAGCATAACAGAAATGTAGCCAATCCATCCCAAGGATGGCATCAAAATCTATCATGTCAAGCTCTACCAAATCTACTAAAGTGACTTTATGGGATAAGGAAATGGGACATCTTCTATAGACCCTCTTAGCCACCACAAAATCACCAATAGGGGTAGAGACAGAAAAAGGTTCTAACAATACATCGGGAAGCATATCAAATCTCATAGCCACATAGGGAGTCACAAAAGACAAAGTAGCATCGGGATCAAGTAAAGCATACACATCGAGTTAAAAACTCTTAACATACTGGTCACCACATCCAGGGAACTCTCATGATCGCCTCTAGTCTGGAGTGCATATAAACTATTTTTCTTAGGAGAATTCGCACCCGAGCCACTTTGACCGGATGAAGGATAGGGTTGAGCCCTACGACGACCATATCCATCATTCTTAGCAATCGAAGGACAATTCCTTATTTTTTGATCGGTTTTCCCATATCTAAATCAAGCATTGGAAACCACTAGGCCTTTACCTTCATGATTTCTCCCACATTTAGCACAAGTAGGCATCGATGACCTATTACCATCTCCTTTAGGTTTTGGGTTTGACACCCTCTCATTATAAGGCCTTGGAGGAGCACTAGAAGAACTTTGCCCGAAGAACTTCTGGCAAAACCTTGAATGACCCCATCCACTAGACCTAGAATTTGAAAAGTTACCATCATCCACTCTTGCCCTCTTTGCCTCTCTAGATCTTTCCTTGAGCTCTTCCTCTTCAATTTGTTGGGAATGCACCATAAGGCGATAAATGTCCATGTCATGGACAATTATAGCAGTGCCCACTCTTTGACTACCATGTCAGACACACCCAATACAAACATACTTATATTATCCCTACGATCTGCCACAATAGAAGTGTTATATTCTAGGTGTTATAATGATCCTCACAAATGTATGAACCCGGTCCCTGGAAGAGTGCTCTCGTCCAGATTTAAATGGGGTACAACTGTAAAGATGTCATGTTAGGTGGTAGGTGAAAAGTGCAGTGTACTGCACCAATAGGAAGAATAGATGACTTTCTATTTCAGTGGCTCACAATTGCGGGACCTGGTCACTGGCAGAGTTCTCTCATCCAGATTTATAATGGTGTACAGTTGTAAAGTTATCTTGTGGGAGGTTGGTGAGGCATCAACGTACTACACCAACCAGAATGGACGAGGTTGTTTGTCCAATGGTCAATAACTATTTATGGTTGATTTAATCAACATAACAAACAACAATTAAATCATTCACTCAAAAGGAGAGAGAGCCAGCAAGTCTTCTCAAGAACTCACAAAGAAATCCTTGTAAGACTGCGTATGTAAAAAGAACGACAAGACAACTGTTAGAAAATCTACCACCTCTGATGTGGTAGGTGCACGTCCTTCCAGAGAAGCAGGCTCTCAGCTAATGGGCGGTCTCAAGTAGTTTGTGTTCATTCATATAATCTCTTAACACAAAACACAAACTTAAGATTTGGCAAACAAAAACTCACAAGCTTATTAAAAATACAAATCCAGCTTCAAGGAAGAACACATACAACAAGGACCTGATGAACTGAAGGAGAGCATTCCGTACCTGTTGCTGTTCTTGAATATTTGTATTTGAGCTTAACTTGTAGGATTCATTTCACTCTTATTAGAAATGTTTTAAAACATTGTTTGAGTCTTGTAAGAGCATAGTTAGGGGTAACTTTGTGTCTTATGGTCAAAAGTCTATATTAATCAGTGAGGGTTAGTATAGTGGGCAATGGATGCATTGCTTAGGCTCATTAAGTAAGAGGTTGTTTTTCTTAGTTTAGAGATTAGGAGGTTAATCTTTATGTATGGTTGTAAACTGGTTTTTACTTTAGCTTTTAGAAGATTAGTGAAAACAGTTTGTAAAGTCCTGTGTTACAGGTCATGGTTTTACTCCCTTAAGAAAGGAGGTTTCCACGTAAAACTCTTGTGCCTGATTTACTTTGTGTTATTCATTTTCTGCACTTTATTTTGTCGGGGACCGGTCCTGTGAACACTGGTGGACATGTACATTCCAACAATTGGTATCAGAGCTTGGGCTCTCTATCTGGTTAACACCAAGAGAGAAGTTCCTGTGAGGAATGGCGTCACCACTGAACCTGCAAAGAAGTCAGTCCCCCATAAGACCTTCTCTTTTCAATGGTCAATTCTATAGACAGTGGAAGATTCGAATGAGGAACTATCTCAAGGCAGAGGACATAGAGGTATGGAGTGTCATATGTGAAGGTCCTTATATGCTAACTATGGAGGTTAAGGATGGAGAGGTCAAAAGAGTCATTCCCAAAACTCGACAACAAAATAATGACTCTGACAGAAGACTAGTCCAGAAAAATCACAAAGATAGGAAGCTGCTGATATGTGGCATTAGAGTAAATGAATACGATCTGATCTCATCATGTGAATCGGCCAAGGAAATCTGGGATCTGTTGAAAACAACTTATGAGGGAACTGAGGATATAAGGAAATCTAAGCTAGATCTCTTTTCTCAGTTTGAATGTTTCAGCATAAAAGAAGGTGAATCCATTCAAGAAATGCGTGCCAGATTCTCCACCATTACTTATGAGCTCATGTTCCTTGAAGAACCAGTCCCTTTTGGCAAGCAAGTTTCTAAGATACTGGAAATTCTTCCCATATTTTGGATAAATGATTGTGTGACTAGTGATAAGACAAGGGAACCTGACATAGTGATGTTGTATTCACTATTTGAGCATCTTCAAAGTCATGAGATGAACAGAAAAAGGGAGGATCTTATTCTCAAGGGAAAGGACAAACAGGGGGACCATGTTTGTGACAAACTAAGCAGAAGAGAAGCCTTTTTCCAGGCAGTGAAGAAGGATATGGCTGAATGGGAAAATTCCTCAAGTGATTCATATGATTCTGAGCACTCTAATGATTCTCTCCTGGCAATATCGAACGAGGAAGATGCTGATGAAAAGGTAACTCTATCAAACTTCAAGCAAAACTTGAATACTTTTTCTACTAGTAAATTGAGAAAGCTAGTTTTTGTACTACTTGATTTGATAAGTGAGCTAACAAGTGAGAGTGATCTCGTGAACAATAGTCTAAACATCTCTCAAGATGGAAAAATTGCTTTAGTTTCATAAACATCTGATATTGAAAATCAAATGGTTGTTCTAGAAGTTGAAAATCTAGAACTGAAGGAAAAGATGAGAGGGGTAACTAATATAATTTTTAAGGGAAAGAACGAGGCAAGCAACTTGCAACTGGAGCTTGAAAATAAGCTGGACACTACTGAAATGAAGATGGAAGTGGCTTTAGAAAGATATCTTGAGTTGGAGGCGGACCTGGTCCGTCTCAAAGAGGAACTTGAAAAATCCTTCAAATGGACCAATTCCTCTAAGATACTTACTAATCTAATTGGTCAAGGCAACAACAATAGAAGAGGTCTGGGATGTGAGAAGTTAGATTCCCCATACAATCCTCACAAAAAGTTTGTTTCCGATGCTGATGATTTGTTGTGTGTGCATTGTGGTCGAGATGGACATCTTAAGAGAGATTGTCCGGTTTTGAAATAATATGAAGGAAGTTCATCAAACTATTCCAAACAGAGGAATAGACTGAACAAGGGACCTGATCCTGCTTATGGTTATAAGTTGAAGAAAATTAGTTTGCCTCATTGAACAAAAGATTTTCTTATCACTCTATTATCTGCTTACTGGGAACTCTGTCTCAGATGGGTTCCTAAGGCTAACAAGTGATTTGCTATGCAAGTGAGAGGAGGTAGATCAGTCAGTGTTGGTTTATGAATAGTGGATTCCTGAAGCACACGATTGAGAAAAATAAAAACTTCCTCTCTCTCAAGGCAGTTCAAGGTGGAGGTGTCTCTTTTGTCAATGGCAAGAAAATACATTTTTGGTGTAGGCAGGACTTGAAAGTCAGTGGAACACTTTTTTGAAGTTGTGTACTATGTCAATGGGTTGAAGTACAATCTTCTAAGTGTTTCCCAGATTTGTGATAAAGAAAATTGAGTTAAGCTCTTATCAGATAAATGGGTGTCACAAACTTGCTCTCTTGCGTGATGATCTTGATAGAAAAGAGATGCAAGAAAATGTGTATTGCTAATTTGAATATTGCTTGTAGTGACAATCTCACTTGCCTTAGTGCTCATGGTGCGAAGGCTGAGGTATGACATAAGAGACGTGCTCATGTCGGTGCTTCTCTACTGCACAAACTTGTGTCAGGGACCTAGTCCTCGGTATGCTCAAAATAAAATTTTGCAGATGACAAAGTTTGTGTTGCTTGTGTTAAAAGAAAGCAGATCAGACCATCCTTCAAGTAGAATATGTAGGTTGTTAATCTTCCAAGGGACTTTCGGGCTGAAATGGCGAATAGTACATGTTTTGTGACCAAAATGATGATATTAAGAAGTGTAATCTCAATGATGTTGAAAGAGTATTTGTGGGATACTCTTCCTCCAGCAAGGCTTATCCGGTGTATAAAAAATGTCTGCATTGAAAAAGATGTTCATGTGATTTTTGATAAGTCTGGAAGAATTGAGAAGTAAGTTGCAAAACAAAGAAGATTCTGAGATGGAAGAGATGTTTCAGATTCAGAAAGATGATCTAAATAAGGAGCTTGCTGAAGAACATCATCTTCATGAATCTAGCAATCTCAAGAAAGCTGATGTAGATTATGAACCTGATGAGGGACCTGGTCTTGTAGACAGTGCTTAACAAAGATGATGCAATTCAAACTAATAATGTGAATTTTGAAGGTGAGAATGAAAAAGCAGATCAAGCCCAGTTTGAAAGAAGCAAAGTATGACACTCGGTTCCCAAACAAGCTGATAGGTTGTCCAAATTCCTTTTCAACAATGGCTTCAAAAGAAGTAAAATTGTCAAAACCCCTCTTTTTAAAATCACATGGAAAGGAATTGCTGATCATTCAAGTGTATATTGATGATGTCATCTTTGGAGCAACCTTTTGAATTGTTGTGTGAAGAGTTTGCCGCATTCATGGGTAGTGAGTTCTAAATGAGCACGATGGGAGATTTCTTCTTAGAGCTACAGATTCAGAAAACCTCTAAAGGTACCCTCGATTTTCCCAAAAAGTACATCAATGAGCTGCTCAAATGGCTTAACATACTTGAAGTCAAGACAATGATAAAGAGGGGTAATGTCATCATGAAGTTTTGCAAAATGGACGATCAAGTGGCTTACATCTCCACTTAAGCCCTAAGTAAGGACTAGTTGTATACTATCATAGGAACTTAGCTACAGAGAAGAAGTTAGCACAACGTTCAGGGCAATTGATGTCTGATCAAAGACAGGGACCTGGTACCAGTTCAGAGAAGCTGCTGAAAAAGTTTCATGTTATGGATGCCTAGACAATTCATACTCTCATAGGCACTAACTTGAAGTTGGATGCTAATGAACCTGATTCATAGACTCCATTCTTGTACAAAGGAATCACATTTGAGGGCTGCCAAGAGAATCTGAAGAAACTTGAAGAAAACAGGGACCTGGTTTTATTCTGTCCATCAGAACACTTTTGATTTGGAAGAACATGTGATATTGATTATACTGGATATCCAGTTGGTAGAAAGAGTACCTCATGAATGGCTTATGTTCTAGGCTGATCTCTTACTCATGGGGAATTAAAAGGTAAGATTCAGTTGCTCTTTCAACAACTGAGGTAGAGAATGGTATGTAGCAACTGCAACTTGATGTGCTCAACTTTTGTGGATTAAGCAGCATCTTGAAGCTCTTAAAGATCTAGCTGAAATAATCAAATTGATGTTGGGAATGCTGAAACCTTCTTGAATGGATCCTGCCTGAAGAAATTAACTCTCACATGACTATGCAAAGGGAGCAGGTATCCTTGCTTTTCAGTTATGTATGTTTTAGCAAATGCAGTCTCATACCTTTTGTAGGTATACACACATGGCAAAAGGGCTGAAGGAAAAGGGAGGTCAGGACAGATCTAGGCAATCACATTCAAACTACAAAGAGGGACCCGTTCCATTTTTGAAGGTTAGCAGTCTTAACATTGCATTTTAAATTATGCATGAGAACCGTTGCAATTGCCACATGTCTGTCATTCAGGTATCTGACCATTGTACCATCTTTTGAATATCAAAATGACACTTTCTTTCACATAATACACCCTTTCACTTCCTTTATACTCCATATTTCCTTTTAAATCTCTTTCCAAAATCTGAAATTTTTAAAACCCTCTTTTCTCCTCTCTCAAAAAGCACTTCAAATGGTTAAACCCTGTGTTCTTACAAAAGAATTGTCTGATGAAGATGTTTTTAAGTGTGAAGAGGGACCAGGTCCACCAAGCAAAAGGAAGAAGTGGAAAAGATGAAGTTCAAAAAGGGAGAAGTTGATATTTTGAGAACTCAAAGTATTCTAAATAGGAGGGAGTCTGATTTTTTTTTAAAAAAATAGATAAATTAAATGAAATGAAATTTTGTTTTTGGCTTCTCAATTATTGATCTATTCATCTCGGAGGCCTTGAGTAAGTGATTTTATCAATCTTTTTGTATGAGAAACTCAGGCTAGTGTTGGAAGCTATGACAATTGTTGTTGCTAATAGGGGTCCTGAAATGGTTTACCTAAAGGATCAGCTTCTGAAACAACACTATCAGAGGGACCAGGTAGAAAAAAAAATTGGCAGCCCTGTAGGTTCAATATAAAACCTGGGCAGCAAAGAATGTGAACTTCAAGAGAGGCTTCTGAAGGAATCATGCTAAGGGATATGCTCCACCAATTCTATTCTTCAAATCCCTTGCTCCTAAGACATATCCTCTCTTCCTAAACTCCCGTGTCATTCCTCCTCATTTTCTATCAAAACTCAGTGGGAATTGTCTGGATCTCATTCGTAATTATATGTGCAATGCTTTGATTGCTGATATTTTATTTTGGAATGAAAAATGTCTTGTTTCTACAGACTTGTCTCATTACTTTAGGCATTTTTACTCATGCTCAGTGTTTCCCAAGTGGCCATGAATTTGCTTGAACTGTATTTCTGTCAACTTGGTTTACCACTTTAACCCTTTTTTATGATGTCAAAAAGGGGAAAATAATTGTTAAGGCATGAGATCAATGATGTTAGCTACTTGAAGAATATATGGTCATGACGATAAGGGAAATAAATGCTAGATACTTGAAGAGGACATGGTCATGCCGATAGGGGGAATCAATGATAGGGTGAATCAATGCTACTTGAAGAAGACATGATAAGGGAAGAAGTTGAACAAGTTTGTCATCATCAAAAAGGGGGGAAATGCTATTTTGATGTTTTGATGATTTGATAAACTTCGGGGATGATGAAACTCCAGTTACCTGAAGAGTTCTTGTTGATAGGAGGGAACTGGTGAATAAGTCGGTTACATCAAAAAGGGGGAAAATGTTATTTTGAAGTTGATGTTATGTTTTGATGATTTAATTAACTTAGAGATTTAACAAGGAACCAGATCCTTGTTATTGGGACTAATGATGGTGAAATGAATGAAAAAACTCAGTATGAGGAATATTTTTGTGTCATCATCAAAGAGGGGGAAAATGTTATATTCTAGGTGTTTTGATGATCCTCACAAATGCAGAGACCCGGTCCCTTGTATAGTGCTCTCATCCAGATTCAAATGGGGTACAACTATAAAGTTGTCATGTCAGGTCGTAGGTGAAAAGTGCAGTGTACTGCACCAATAGGAAGAGCGGACGAGACTGTCTTTTTCTGTGGCTCACATATGCAGGGACCCGGTCCCTGGCAGATTTATCTCATCTAGATTTATAATGGTGTACAACTGTAAAGATGTCCTGTCAGAGGTTGGTGAGGCATCAGCATACTACACCAATCAGAATGGGTGAGGTTGTTTGTCCAATGGTCAATAACTCTTTATGGTTGATTTAATAATAAACATGACAAACAAAAAATTAAATAATTCATTCAAAATGAGAGATATCCAGCAAGTCTTCTCAGGAACTCACTAAGAAAAGTTTGCAAGACAGCGTATGTAAAAATGACGACAAGACATCTGTCAGAAAAGCTGTCATCTCTGATGTGGTAGGTGCACGTCCTTCTAGAAAAGAAGGATCTCAACCAATAGGCGGTCTCAAGCAGTTTGTGTTCATTCATATAATCCCTTAACACAAAACATAAACTTAAGATTTGTCAAACAAAAACTCACAAACTTAAGAAGACAAAGCCATTTTCAAGGAAGAACTCAAGCACAAGAACATGTACAACTAGGACCTGATCAACTGAAGGAGAGCTTTCTGTACCTGTTGTTGTCTTGAATGTTTGTATTTGAGCTTAAATTGTAGGATTCGTTTCACTCTTGTTAGAAACGTTTCAAAATTTTGTTTGAGTCTTGTAAGAACATAATTAGGGGTAACTTTGTGTCTTACGGTCAAAATTATATATTAATTAGTGAGGGTTTGTATAGTGGTCAACGAATGCATTGCTTCAGCTCATTAAGTAATAGGTTGTATTACTTAGTTTAGAGATTAGGAGGTTAATCTCTATGTATGGTTGTAAGCTGGTTTTTACTTTTGCTTTGAGAAGATTAGTGAAAATAGTTTGAAAAGTCCTTTGTGACAGGTCGTGGTTTTACTCCCTTAAGCAAGGAGGTTTCCACGTAAAACTCTTGTGCTTGATTTACTTTGTGTTATTCATTTTCTGCACTTTATTTTATTGGGAACCTGGTCCTGTGAACACTGGTGGACGCGTACATTCCAACAAGAAGGAACATATTTGGACAATTAAATGAACCTCAATGCATACTCCCTCACACTCATATTTCCTTGCCTAATATTAATGAACTCAACCACGTTGGCCTCTTTTATCTTAAGAGGGAAGAATCTATCAAGAAAAACACTTTTGAACCTCTCCCATTCTATGGGACCCGCTTCTACTGGCCTTGCTTCCTTCCACTAATTGAACAAAATCTGAGCAACCCCTTTGAATTGATTAGCGGCCAATTCCACCTTATCTACTGGAGTCACCCCCATAATAGCAATTATCTTGTAGACCTCGTCGATAAACTCTTGAGAATCTTCCTCAACTTTGGAGCCATAAAATTCTGGAGGGTTCATCCTGGTAAAGTCCCTTACTTTTGACGCCGTTGTACCCGTATTTGGGTTCATGGGAGCTACCACCTCTCTATTGGTCTGGGCCATCATGGCTTGAGCTAACACTTAGAACGCCTACCTAAACTCCACATGTGTTATATTCTCAGCCAATGGGTCAATCAGAGCTTGAGGAGGAGCTTGGAGAGGAACTTGAGGAGGAATCTCCTGATCAACATTGTCTCCCCCCATCCTTCTAGTATTCATATCCTAAAAACCATCGGGCAAGGATTAGGAGAAAGACTTATAGAGTTAAACTCCACGACACGACTTAGAGAGATGAAGAAGTGAAGTTTCCTAAACACCTAGTAGCCTCTCATACATAAATGTGGCGCGCTTCACACTTATGAACAAGACTCTACTTGACGTGGTTTGAGACATCCTAGAACCATTCTAAACCGTGTGCTCTGATTACCAAGTTTATCACGACCCAGGGGTACCCCCTGGATGTAACAAGGCATATAAGATTTCGAGAGGCCTCATACAAGCCACTTATCATATCTTAACATAAAGTAATATATAATGGTGCGAAAATTTAAAACATTTTCCATATAATCAAAGTCTTTCATAAAACGAGCGAAAGTCTAACACCGTTATCTCAAACCATCTAACATAAATATAAATATTGGGATGCATCCCATACAACAGTCCAAAATGAAAAGAAAGACATAAAAGAGAGAAGGGGTTGTCCAATCCTCGAATGCTATGAGGACTCACCAAATCTTCACTTCCTTGATCAACTATGAACCTAGCCACAAGTGTGAGAATCAAGATCGTCAGACCCTACATTTTTATAAGAAATGTAGGCAAGAGTATGCTTTAGTACAAGAATGTACTAAATATGATAGCTTGCATAAACAACATAAACCTAAGGGTTAGTCAACACAAACCATAAGATAATCAATGCCCGCAAATCATCATAATGAAAGGGGAATATTTCCTTAAGTACCCTCACTTATCCTTAGTCAAGACTTGGGCCATCCGCCTCTAGTCATGCATACATCATGGAAGACATATCAAGTAACAGTCCAAGCTAATAATCTTCATAACATATTCACATTATTCATACTTACTTTTAAAGACATGGGGATTCTCCTATTTTCCTACATACAAAGGCTAATGGGTATTCGCCTCTTGCCTTACTTACTTTAGGATTATGGGTACTCGCCTCCACAACCACATCATATGACACTGGTACTCGCCTCCACATCATTTCATAAGGATCATGGGTACTCGTCTCCATGTCTAATTATCATAGTAAGAACGTGGGAAATCACCTCTTGTTCAAATCTAAGAAATATGGGAATCACCTCATATGCTTTTCATATGGAGGTCAAGGGTAATCGCCTCTAGCCTCATAAATTATTTAGCCTTTTAGTCTAGATTAATTTTGGGTGAGCGCACAATCCTTTTACCATGGAATCATTCATGTAAGTAAACCTTTCACATTCATTTAATCATGCTTAGAAATTCAATGTGGAAAGTATCTCTTCCACACCATAACATCAACAATCAACAATTCATAGTCTGGGCTTTACTCTCAAAGCACAACATCTCAGAATCATTATTTATGCTTCATTATTTAATCAATTATAATCAGAAATAATATATCCTATAATGATATATCTAACACACAAAGTTTCCCATCATGGAATCAGACCAAATCATATTAATTCTACCCTAGAATCATAGGATAGGCATGGGTACATGTAATTTTATCCTAAAAACATGTAATTATATCAATTCATTCATAAACAATCATTATCCAACTATTTGGATCAATATTCATCATAGACCACAACATTGGAAGAAACCCTAACTAGAATTGAGGATTTAGACTTCACAATTGGGGAATCTAAAGGGACTTCATGAGAGAAAGTATCTGATGAGTCCACAAATTGGACTCACTTAGGGCTATATTTTGATAGAATTAGTGTCCTCAAATGCATATTTTGTTTCAATATCTAATGAAAACCCTTAAGGTTTAGGTATTTGATGTTTAAGGGAGAGCATGGACACTACTTAACAAAAAGGAACAAAGGAAGCTGAAAAGAATGAAGAAATAAAGATCTGTAAATCGCCAAACCCATTCAACGAATCGCCAAAAGATCTTATCTCGCCTTTTGTTCCAGTGTGCTGAGCCCTGAAGGAAAGGATCAAATCGGCGGTGAAAAGGAGCAGTCGGTGTGTCACCGAGCAGTTCCGCGAAGCAGTACTATGTCATTCAATAATCCAAAACAGGACGATGTTGAAGGCTAACGCAAGACGGCGATGAACTATTACACCAAAGGGTGAATCGCTGAGTTGATCAGCGATTCTGACTACTGTCGCCGAGTGATCTGCTGCAGCACAAATTTTTGAAAACTATAAATACTCGTTGAGAGTTGTAGCTTAGTATCAAATTTTTACTATAGAATTTTTAACTTCTATTTTTGAGTTCTAACTTTGGAGAGGGTTCTGAAGAATTTGAAAGTTCAAAGGGTTTCAACTCCAAGATTTTAGACTTGAGTCTTGTGGATTCTTCACTCTTGACTTGTTTTGAGACTTAAATCTTCATACCCATTTGGATGCAAACTCATTTTGGTATAAATTTCTATCTCTTTATCATGTCTAGCTAAAACCCCAATTCTTGGCGTGTGATTTTGTGAATATAAGTTAGATTATTTGTTGGGTCTTGCTTGTTTGTGGTTTATTTGTTGTTTTGATGTGATTTCATTTAGTAGTTGTGGTGGAAATTAATGAAATTGTAGTTGCAAATATGATTTTACTTTTGTGTTTTTGGCTTACTCGAGAGAGAGGTCGTAAAACTAAGACTACTAAATTGATGGTCGGTGGGAGTGGGTCGACATTAGGTTCAGCGAGAGAGAGTGAACCCTAGTCTCATTCCCACACACTCAGCTCGAGGGAGTGAGTGGGCTAAGGCAGAGGTTGCTCTTCATGCAGCAAGTGGGTGTCCAAGAGGAACCCATTTGTTTCGAGGTAAGTTGCTCGAGAGAGAATTTATCCCCACTATAGTCTAGCCTAGTCACAAACATTCAATGAATTTACTACCAAAAGCATGTACCCAATGATTTAGTCTATCTCGTATTCCTATCACATCCCAAGAATCTCGTCTCCATATTAGTACTCTTTGCATTTTTGCTATTTTTATTTACTTGTGAAAAACCCCCATTGTTAATTAACACTTTTGTGTCACCCCTTAGATTTAACATGTTTATATTCGATATTGTTTTTAGCTATGAATAATTAGAACTTAATTTTATTTTTCTATTAATTTTCAAGCCCACTCCCTTGGGACTCAACCCCAACCCTTGGTTGTGTTATTATACTATTGTACGATCGTAGACACTTGCATTGCAAGTTGTGGCTTGATTATGCAAACATCAAAATGGCGCCGCTGCCAAGGAGTGGTGTCACTTGAAAATTATTAGTTTAGTAAATTTTTTGTTCTTCTAAGTTGTAGTTTACTTACTTAATTTATAGTTTTGTTTCGCGTGCTTGTGCTAACAATAGGAAAGATGAACATGCATGAGGAAGAAATGAATGACAATCAAGCTGGTCATCGAGATGGTATAGATGATGTAAATAGTGTCTATAATCTAGATAACTTGAGAGGAATGGGTGCAATTTGTATCCCTCAAACACAAGAGAATGCGATGTTTGAAGTCACTAGCACAACTCTTCACCTTCTCCAAATGAGAGGACTTTATGGAGGGCTTGATCACGAAGATCCGCATGAGCATGTGAGAAGCTTTAAAGAGGTTTGCAGCCCTTTTTCATTCAAAGGTGTGTCAAAAGAGTCAATTCGGTTGCGGTTGTTCCCATTATCTTTGAAAGGAGAAGCAAGCAAGTGGTTAACCTAGTTAAAAAAAATTCCATCACATCATGGGAGAAGCTGGTCATAGCATTCAACATAAGATTCTTTCCTCCATAAAAAATGATGAAGCTTAGAGACAAAATCCAAGGGTTCAAACAAAGAAAAGGGGAACCAATCCATGAAGCATGGATGAGATTCAATAAGATCTTACTTAAATGCCCAACTCATGGGCTACCAACCGATTTGTTGCTCCAATATTTCTACAGGGCCCTTAATTCGGTTAATAAAGGAGTGGTTGATCAGTTGGTACAAGAAGGATTAATATTAAAAACATTTGAGGTGGCTTCATTTCTTCTAGACGACATGACTAGAATAAATCAAGCGTGTTATACAAAAGATGATCATGTTTCCCCATTCCACTTTAGACTAACCCAATAGCAATTGGATAAAGAGAAAGAGAGGGATGAAAACATGAAGATGATGTTGGCTTAGATGGAAGTCCTACAGGAGCATATGAAGGGAACATGTGGAGTGTTCAGAGTTGAGGAGGGTTCATCCCCAAGCTATTCAAAGCCTGGGGAGAATCAAGGTTGGAACTCCAGAAAATGTGAGGAGGGTTTCTACCCATACTATTGGCAGCGAGGTGGAAATCAAGGTTGGAACCATTATAAAGAAGTTGAGCAAAGGAAGTGTCATCAAGATTTACCCGAGCAGAGTGATTATTGGAGAAAAGAGGATGAATATGAAGAGAATCACACTCACTCAAGTGAGAGCCCAAAATCAAGGGGGAGTGCAAGTAGTCCCCGCGTGAATGAATTTCTTTCACGCATCCTTGACAAAGTTGAAGGCTCAGATGATATATTGAAAGGAATGAAAGACGATTTCTCATCCTTGAACAATAAAGTAAACTTACACGCAGATGCAATCAAAACCCTTGAAGGTCAATTGAGTTTACTTAATGTACAATTGAAACAAAACATGGAGATGGATAATGAAGATAGAGGGCTGGCCGTTGTCACTCGGAGCGGAAAAGAGGTAAAAAGTGATATAGTGAGAAATGATGAAGTTCACTTACCAACTGCAAGCAATGATGTTGAGGCCGAAGAAATAACCATCCCACAAGACATCATAAAGGAACCGCAAATTAATGTGGAGAAACATAAATCATGCCTAAACAGCAAGCAACCTTTACCGAAGATACCTCTTCCATTTCCGCAACGCCTAAAAAAGAAGAATAAGGATGAAATATTTAAGAAGTTTCTATTGATATTCAACCTTATCAATTAATCTCCTTCTCGTTGAAGCAGTATTAGAAATGTCGGGTTACGCCAAATTCATGAAAGAGTTAGTCACAAGAAAGAGGATCTTGGATTAGGAGACGATCGAAGTCTCTCACAAATGTAGTGCTATTATGTCGAAGGAGTTGATCGAAAAGAAAGATGATCCAGGGGCGCTCCCCATCCCGTGCACCATAGGCATGCTCAAGTTTGCAAAAACCTTATGTGATCTGGGAGCAAGTATTAATCTGATGCCGTATGCTATTTATAAACAACTCGGGTTGGGTGAACCGCAGGCTACAACTATGAGACTCCTGATAGCTGACAGATCGATCAAACATCCAGTGGGGATACTTTATGACATTCTGGTTAAGGTTGACAAATTCATTTTTCCTGCCGATTTGTCATACTCGACTGTGACATAGATGCCGAAATTCCTATAATCTTGGGAAGACCATTCTTTGCAACAGGGAGAGTGCTGGTGGATGTCGAGAGTGGGGAATTTAAATTTCAGGTCAACGATGATGAAGTCACCTTTGACGTGTGCAAATCAATTAAACATTCGAGTGACTTTCATGTAATGTCAGCTGATGATGTGACTGACGAGGCTGTGGCCAGTGTGAGTCATTTAATGTGTAACAAAGAACCCCTTGAAGTTTTGTGGGCTAATGATGAAGAATTCGAGGTTCAGGTTCAAGATGAAGTGGTAGCCGCATTTTCAAGTAAAGGGGAATTCACAAAGACCCCAAAGAAATTGAACATTGACTTGAAAAATTGAGAGAGCCCTCCTGCCAAACCATCAACCAAAGAACCACCAAGTCTCGAGCTTAAGGTATTACCTTCGCATCTCCAATATGCTTTCTTAGGAGTAAATAACATCTTGTCGGTGATTATTGTGACTGACTTACTGGATTGGCAAGTAAAATTGCTCCTTGAAGTTCTAAAAAGGTATATAAAAGCCATCGGTTGGATGATCGCTGATATAGTGGGGATTCCTCCAGGCATTTTCACATATAAAATTCAACTTGACAGTGATTGTAAACCGAGTGTTGAACATCAACGAAGAATAAACCCACCAATACAAGAGGTAGTAAAAAAGGAGATAATAAAGTGGTAGGATGCAGGCATAATCTACCCAATTGCTGAGAGAAAATGGGTCAGTCTAGTGCAATGTGTACCGAAAAAAAGAGTAGTCACAGTTGTCCCTAATGAAAAGGTAGAGCTTGTATCTTTACGACCGGTGACAGGATGGAGAGTTTGCATGGACTATCGGAAGTTAAACTCATGGACTGAAAGAGATCATTTCCCCATGCTCTTTATGGATCAAATGCTCGATCGACTATCCGGGAGAGGATGGTATTGCTTTTTAGATAGGTATTCGGGCTATAACCAAATCTACATTGCTCTGGAGGATCAAGAGAAAACAACCTTTACATGTCATATGGTACTTTCGCCTTCAAACGAATGCCATTCAGATTATGTAATGCCCCGGATACATTTCAACGTTGCATGCTATCCATCTTTGCTGACATAGTGGAAGACTCAATGGAAGTATTTATGGATGATTTCTCAATCATGGGTGACTCATTTGCAGAATGCTTAGAGTACTTGGGACAAGTGCTTCAAAGATGTGTCGAGACCAATTTAGTCTTAAATTGGAAAAAGTGTCATTTCATGGTTAAGGAAAGAATTGTGCTTGGTCACAAAGTATCACAACAGGGCTGGAAGTCGACAAAGTAAAAGTCAAACTAATCGAGAAATTACCACCTCCAATTTCCGTAAAGGTAGTTCAAAGTTTCCTAGGACATGCTAGATTTTATAGGAGGTTCATCAAAGACTTCTCAAAGATTGCACTTCCTCTATGCAAACTTTTGAAAAAAAGAGGTAACATTCAACTTTGATGATGCTTGTATAGCATCTTTCAAATGCCTGAAAGATAAGCTAATTTCCACTCGAATCATCATTAGTCCTGATTGGTCAGA
Source organism: Solanum piurae (assembly GCA_029582685.1). Classification (NCBI taxonomy): domain Eukaryota; kingdom Viridiplantae; phylum Streptophyta; class Magnoliopsida; order Solanales; family Solanaceae; genus Solanum; species Solanum piurae. The sequence goes on along the minus strand of JAJOOO010015487.1, from coordinate 7,516 downwards.
GCCATTTGAAGTAATGTGTGATGCAAGCGGCATGGCTTGGGCGTAGTGTTGGGTTAGAAACGAAACAAATTTTTTCATCCCATTTACTACGCAATCAAAACGTTAAATAATGCTCAACGTAATTACACAGTTATCGAGAAAGAGTTACTCGTTGTGGTCTATGCATTTGAGAAGTGTCGTGCATACTTGCTAGGTACTAAGGTGATTATTCACACTGATCACGCTGCTTTTCGTTGTCTAATGGCAAAGAAAGACGCAAAACCCAGATTGATCAGGTGTGTTCTTTTATTGCAAGAATTCAATTTTGAGGTTAAGGATAGAAGGGGTTGTGAAAATCAAGTAGCTGAACACTTGTTGAGATTGGAAGGCAGGGATAAATACGCGCTAGAAATTGACATAAAGGATGTTTTTCCCGATGAGCAGATATTTACAGTGAACCTTACATAGCCTCCTTGGTATGCTGATTTTGCGAACTATTTGGTGTGTGCATTAATACCGGATGAACTGAACTTTTACCAACAGAAGAAGTTCTTATTCAATGTTAAGAAATATTTCTGGGACAAGCCATATTTGTTTAGAAAGTGTGCTGACCACATCATCAGAAGATGTGTCCCAGAAGAGGAAGCTAGGGAGATCATGCACGCTTGTCACGCTTCACCGGTGGGAGTGCATCATGGTGGTGTTCGAACAACAGCTAAGGTTCTACAAAGAGGGTATTACTGGCCGTCTCTTTACAAAGATGCGCACAAGTTTGTTAAGAGGTGCCCACAATGTCAAAAGCAAGGTGATGTATCTAAAAGGCACGAATTGCCTTTAACACCCATTCTGGAAGTGGTGTTGTTTGACGTATGGGGAATCAATTTTATGGGCCCATTTGTTAGCTCATTTGGCAACAAATACATCTTGGTGGTTGTGGATTATGTGTCTAAATGGGTAGAAGTTGTTGCTCTTTCAAATAATGAGGGAAAAAGTGTTGTTCAATTCTTGAAGCGATACATATTTTCAAGATTTGGGACTCCGCGAGCTATTATTAGCAATGGGGGATCACATTTCTGTAACAAATGGTTCTCAGCTGCATTGAGTAAGTATGGGGTTAAGCACAAAGTGGAATGACTGTACCATCCCCAAACAAGTGGCCAAGTCGAAGTGTCAAACCAGGAGATCAAAGGCATTTTGGCAAAGACATTGAATGTAAATTGAACTGATTGGTCGCGAAAGTTGGATGACGCACTATGGCCATATCGCACCGCTTATAAATCTCCAATTGGTATGTCGTCGTATCAATTAGTTTTTGGGAAATCTTGCCATTTGGACTGGGCAAAAACTTCAAAAGAAAGAGTAAAGCAATTGAATGAGTTTGATGAATTTAGGTTTAAATCTTACGAAAGTTCAGCTCTCTACAAGGAAAAGATAAAGAAATGGCATAATGCTTAGATACTACAGCGAGAGTTTAAGGTGGGAGATTGGGTGTTGCTATACAATTCACGACTGAAGTTGTTCCCTGGAAAGCTCAAATCAAAATGGTCAGGACCTTTTAGAGTGACACGAGTGTTCCCCAATGGCGCTATAGAAGTTAAAGGGAAAGAAGGACATGCTTTTAAGGTGAACGGGCAGCGTTTGAAATTATACTTTGGTGAATATCTGGAAATTTCTTGGATTGAAGTAGTGTACCTGGAAGATTCTGGAAATCATTTCCACGTCGAGCCACGACGTTAAATAAGGTGCTTCTTGAAAGGCAACCCAAGTTTTATTGTTTTAAATAAAAGTGTGTTGATTGTGCAGATGAAAGTGTGGAGAATGATCGACAAGTGCAGTCTGGCGAACTACAGGTCCCTTTCATGAATCGGCGAAGGGTTCAGCGAGTTCGAACCAGACCGCCATTAGACTCAAGACAAATTTACATTGGAGTCTGTAAAACTCGGCGAGCACAGGAAATTATTAACGATTCACCAATCCTGTCAGCGATCCCGAAGGAAATTGCCGTCTGAACCAATAAAATAACTAGAGGTTCTGTACAATTCGGCGTAATTAGTGACTACTCAGCGTGACGCCGAATGATTCGTTTGATACTTATTTTTATTGTTGGATACTTTCATTTGCATTTGACGACAAACGCATTTTATTTGTGGTGGGGTGAGGCCCACCTTTTGTGTGTCCTATTGATATTCATGTTTTGTTTATATTTGGGTTGTGAGATTGGATGTGATTTAAATACTGCATTTTTGTGGATGCTTGAGCTTATGGCTCCTTGTTTTAAATTGCAAAATGATTTTTTACCCTTCCAAAAAAACATTGCCACCTCTTGTGTGTTGAATGTGGCTGTTCTTTTACAAAATTGAAGTCTCGGTTCCGATCAATACCGATGACTCGAATAGTGCTCTCAATCGAATAAACATGAATGTGCGGCTACGATGAGGCCAAATGAAGTCGGATAGACAATATGTGAACTCTTTGCATCTCGCTATGACTAGTCTAGTATCAAATTGAGTCTCTTGTGATGATCATTGTACAATAGAGAAAGTGTGGAGTCTTATTTGACTGTAGTGTCAATGCCTAGTGTGATGAGATTACTTTGAACCATGCATGATAGATCCTAGAATTTTCTCTGTTTGTCCGATCGACTAAGTAAGGCTATCTCTTGATATGATCTTAGGCAACTTCGAAGAGTGTGAGACAATTTGACATATACCTCTTTATGGCCAACCTTGTGAGTGTGTGAACCTCTTTTGAACACCCCTTGAGCCTTACCTTTCTTTGGAAGAAACTTGATGAAATCATAACCTTTCTTTAGCCATTACCCATAATCCTTATGAAGTTGTGGTTAGTTGAATAGCCAACTTAGGCCAAAAGCCTAAGTTGGGGGTGTGGTGAAAATTAAAAGAAAATCAAAAAGTGCAAGAAAGTCCCTCTTACCCATGGTTTTGAGAAAAATGGAGCCCCTCCATACAAAAAAAAAAAGAAGAAAGAAAGAAAGAAAGAAAAGAAAGAATGAAAAAGAAGTGGAATAAAGTTGTGAAAACATGAAGAAAATGGGGTTTCCAAACAATCCATGGAAAGTGAATAATAGGAGGACTTATGAGCACTAAAGAGACTGATAAAGGAAAAGGAAAGGACGTGTTGTGAGCACCACATTTCATGAGGATGAAAGTCACTGAGCCTAAATGACCATACTTTTGCACTCAGCCCCATTACAAGGCCCGAAAAGACCTTTTTTATCTTGAGTGAGCCGAAACAAATGTTGATCGGAAAATATGGGCAAACCTATGGGTGAAAGCATGCATTGTGTTCTTCCTTGTGAGAGTGAGCATTGCATTTGATTCCGGAACTTTAAATGATTAAACCTTTGTGTGTACAATTGGAATCATTCCTTGTGTGAGGGAATTTGAACACTTTGGTTGAGCTTGAACTTGCATTTGAAGCAAGTATCATGAGCATGAGATTCTTTGATATTGGTGAGTCACAACTTGAATCTTTGAGTGCACATTTGATCTTTGCATAACTAAATTGAGTCTTGTTGTGTGCATTCATGATTAAGTCTTGTGTAGCACTGTTCGAGACCTCCTTATTGAACGGCTGAGCTTGAGTTTGCTTGAGGACAAGCAAAAGTTTAAGTTGGGGGTGTTGATGAGTCCACAAATTGGACTCATTTAGGGCTATATTTTGATAGAATTAGTGTCCTCAAATACATATTAGTGTCCTCCTTTCTGCACGTCCGTCGTTTGGTGGTCAAAGACTGGTTTTGGACCTTGGACCACGGACCGTGGTCTGACTGACGGTCCGTTGGTCAGGCCATGGTTCTGAGGTCTGAATCTACTCTGGGGTGACCGACCACGGACCCTACCTACCGTCTGTGGGTCAGTCCATGGGCAATGGTGGCCAGTCGTGGATGGCACCTGCAACTTTTCAGAAAGAAACAAGTTTTCCTCTTTTCGAATCCGGGGTGTTACAGTAATGAAGGGTTCACTTTTTTAAAAAAAAAAACTTTTTTCTCATTTTTAAATTATTTGTGATATGTAAAAATAAAAAAAAAGTCACTCTTAAAGCCTCTTAATAACAACTCTTCAATAGACCTTCTCCTCATACATTATAGTTTATTGCTTAGTTATTTTTGGGTTGTTGGAGTTTCTGCTTTAATATAATATATATAAATAAATATTGATATAACATATAGAAGATATGCTAAACTGAGTGTTTTTAGAATTTCGGTATAGATAAGGTGACGTGACCCTTTTCTATGTACTCCAATTAGATATATCTTGTTTTTAAAAAAACTTTTTTCAGCATATTTGAATTTATTGTGAGATGTAAAAATAAACAAAGTTACTCTTAAAATCTCTTACTTAGATCTCTTAAATAGACCTTCTCGTCTCTACCATATAGTTTATTGCATAGTTATTGTTGTGTTGTTGGAGTTTCTACTCTTAATATAATATAAATAAATAAATATCGATATAAGATGTAGAATATATGCTAAATTGAGTGTTTTAGTTGGAGTATTTTAGTAATTTAACATTCAAGTTATGGAGTGTTCAAATTACACTGAACTTCAAAATCACTCAACATTTGTTTTAAAGAAGAGAAGAATCAAAATCTTAAAAATTTCATAGTTTTGAAATGTGAGGGAATACCTCAATTCATAGTAAACAAAGAGTCATAGGAACATGTGGTTATTGTGTCTTATTAGAAAAATTACAACCCTTCATAAAAGTCGCAATCCTTCAGAAAAGTCAAAACTCATCAAAAAGTCACAACTCTTAAGAAAAATCACAATCATTCAATGCTAAAAGGTGTCTGCTTTTAAAATAATATAACATAATATATAAATATAATATAACATCCATAAGATATACTAAATGGTGTGTTTTAAGATGAAGAAGAACAATAGAAAACTTTTAAAAATTATAGTTTAAAAATGAGTGAAAATCCCTTCTATTGAGCGAACAAAGGTAGTATGATAAGGTATTAATTGTGCCTTATAAAAAAAATTACAATCCGTTAGAAAATATACAACCCTTTGAACAGGTCATAACTCATAAAAAAAGTCACAACTCTTTGGAAAAGTCACAAATCTTCGGAAAAGTCATAGTCCTTCAATGTGAAAAGGTGTATGCTTTCAATATAAATAAATAAAATAAAATAAAGATATACTAATTTTTTGTTTTTTAATGTTGGGTATAAGAATAATTTAACATTTAAGCTACGGTATTCATGCTTTTAAAGCAGTATAGATAAATATAGGTAAGTCTAATTTTAATTTGATATGAATTTTTTTAAATAAAGAAATCTTATAATATTCTAGTATCAAACTAAGGATATGTAGAATGTATAAAATTGTTCTTTATTTCTGTGGTTTTAAACACGTCACATGAAATGTTAGAATAAAATAATACTTCCCCCCCCCCCGCAACCCAACCCCAAAAAACATTCTATTTTTAAGCTGAACATAAATAAAAGTTTAACCAAATAAATTTGAAATGGAGGAGTACTTGTTAAATCTAGTTTGGAAAATTCAAACAAGTTTTTGATCAAATTCTTTTTTTTTCAACAATTTGAGACTTTTCACAACTTGGATACCAATTTATAGTTTGTGCAACGATAAATCATTGAACCTCTCGTCAGGTAGAAATTGTTGCAAAAGTTTGTTTAAGGCAATGAAAATGAGTACATATGAATTATCTAGATAGTCTTCTTGTGTATTGTTGAGTTATTTCATTCTCCTTGCTGCATCTTTCTTTGTTGATCTATGTAATTTACCCATAAAAATATTGTTGCTTATAGTTGAACAATTCTCACAATCTTCCTTGTTTTAAGAAGAAGAGGAATAGACAACATTGAAATATCATTGTTTAAAAATGTGGGGAAACCCCTCTATTTATAGCAAATAAATGACAGTATGAAAAGATTTTTATTGTGCCTTATATGACAAGTCACGACCCTTCATAAAATCACTATCCCTCACAAAGGTCACAACTCATCGGAAAAGTCACAACTTTTTGAAAAAATCACAATTGTCCGGATAAGTCACAACCGTCAATGTGAAAAGATGTCAGCTTTTAATATAATATAGTACAAATAATTAAGTAAATAAATATAATATAATATAATATAATATATCAAAGACATACTAAATTGGATGTTTTAAGTTGGGGGCATTATAGTAACTTAATATTCAAGTTAGTGAGTTCATACTATTAAGGTAGTATAGATAGATAGATGTATTTATGAAAAACTTTGTATCATAAATGAATAAAATATAATAATATAAGAAATATGAGTGTCAATATATTTTTAACTTGATTGATTATTTCCCAGAAAAAAATTAAAAAGATAGACCAACTATGTCACGCCCCAAACCCAAGGGGCGCAACTGGCACCTAATGCCAAAACTTGGGCCTGAGCAGACCCTTTTTAGTCATTTTTTAATGACACGGAGAAGCCACACATAGTTAAGAAAACAAACAAGTATATCTCGGCTTAAAAGTATGCCCTTGGCCGGCAAGGCCCCTGTCAACAACCCTATAAAGAAAATAACTACCCCTACGGTTCATATAAAAAAACCATCTAGCACATAAATCCTTTTTGGGACGTCGAGGCCACCATGATATCTAGAAAAATGTAAATGCTAAAAAGGGTTATCAAAGCTCCCATTATCTCTACATAGAAATGAAGAAATACTATGTATCAAGACAATAAAACAAACCATCATCAAACTTCGGCCAACCAACAAACAAGGCCAACATGGGCAGTAACGTTGCTATACAACCCGACACACTAGTCTGCAAGCCTCTAAGAGTAGTAAATCATTGTCGGGACAGGGCCCCGACATAACCAAAAACTATATACAACAAAATCCCCAAATCTTTAAACTCTGGCAGCTCCGGAGGAAAGGGGCTAGCCAACCTACTGGAACTCAACCGAGCTGCTGGGAAGGTCTATCAAGTCGTCTATCGGGACTTGCAAGCATGAATGGAGCGCCTCCAGGTAATGGGGCGTCAATACAAAATAATGTACTGAGTATGAAAGGCGATAGACTAAATAAGCTAGTACCATAATATACAAAAAGTAATCAGGTAAGGAAATAAAAATTTAGATAAGCATGCTTACCCACTACTGAATCTAAACATACAAAATAATCAAACAACAACCTACCCAAGCCCCCAGGAGCTCGGAAGGTACAAACAACATACCACCTATGTCACGCCCCGAGCTACCCCCGAGACGCGGACACGGGACCTAGGACCACAAGTGATCCCAAGCTAACCCTGCTGGCATGATCATGAACATACTAAAGATAGTAAACTGATGCGGAAGCTAAATCATAATTAAAATGAAAAGATGGGGAGTACCCATATACTATAACTGAGATAAATGATAACTGATAACTGATGAGTTTAATACAAAGAAGTTATTAACTCACAACTAAGCTGAATCTAACTATGTCTGAAATAAGCCTCTAAACTGACTAGAAATGTTGGGACATGCCCCAACTAGGTCTAGCAAAAACTGAAACTAAAAG
>JAJOOO010015486.1:0-36273 GCA_029582685.1 Solanum piurae | reverse complement strand
CCCCCCCCCCCCCCCCCCCCCCCCCCCCCCCCCCCCCCCCCCCCCCCCCCCCCCCCCCCCCCCCCCCCCCCCCCCCCCAGAGTTTGTCAAAATCCTTAAAAGAGTTGCTTGTACAAGATTGTAAAGAAACAGCACTCCCTAGTGAGATAAATTTGAGGATGACAAGATGCTCATTTTTCTTGAAAATTCCCTGTATGATGCATCAGTTGTACTTTTCAGTGCCTATCTGTGTTTTCATTCATCATTGATTTACTATGCAAATATAATGTCAACTTCCTTTTCTGGACCCTATTTTACTGTTGTATTCATCACTTATCCCTTGCAAGTAAATTTCTAACGCTCTAGTTTCAGAATTTTGGTGACATTGTTATAAATCTTGTATTAATTCTTCTCTTTTCTTTTTTTTTATCTTCTTTGTTTTTTTGGTTTTTCCATCTTGTGATCAGCATTGGAAGAGTCTAATTTTTTTAATTTTACTTGCATCAAATGACAATTATGTAACTACAATACTAAACAAAAGTAAATATGCAAGAGAATGAAATAATTACCTTGATAAAAATCGCTATTCCATTCCTATTTCGGATGCTTGAAGGAGCATCCCCACTGACATGAAATGATTTAGAAAGATTCTTCTTCATCAATGGTGATCGGTTATGGTATCCATAGCCCTGCTTCTTTTTCAACCAAATCCTGATTTTCTTTTGCAAATTAACGAGTTCTTAACTTTGATCAATGAATTTGATAATGAACCAAAATTGAGTTTTGATTTGAAAGACCTTTCTTTATTTTCAGACCACGAACAGGGAAGAGCGAATTCAGTAAAAAGAACGAGTGTGAGGATTCATCATTTATAGGACAATACAACAGCTTGTGAAGAACAAACTACATATCTACTATCCATTGTTGATCATGTGGGATTTAGGAAGTTTGTATCAAGTCTCCAACCTTTATTCAAAATGGTGTCAAGGAAGTTTGTATTTAGTCTCCAACATATTTCCTGTACCAAAAAGTTAGAGTATGATTGTCCAACTCGTTGGAACTCAACATTTCTAGTGTTGAGAACAACGATAGAATACAAAGAGGTATTTCCGAACTGATGGCAGCGGCAATGTTGTTAAAATTTAAGAAATGTTGGGATGATATGCATATCTTCAGGGGAGTAGCTGTTATTTTCGATCCGAGATATAAAATGAAGTTAGTGAAATTCCATCTTCCACTAATTTATGGTGAAGACGCTTCGACTAAAATTCAAAATGTGAGAACTCATTGTTATGATCTATTTCAAGAGTACAAGAGTAGAATATTTTCTCCACATGAATTTGTTGAAGCATCTAGTTCAAATGAAGCCATTGGTCTTTCGGAAGGTGATCGACTATCAAGCTTTGATAGATTTGTTGCTTCGAGTAGTGCAAATGCAAGGAAACGATCAGAATTGGATATGTATTTAGAAGAAAGTTTGTTGCCTCAACTCCATCATTTGACAATTTTTAAGTTGATGGAAAACAAATGGATTGAAATTTCCTACTTTACAAAAGATAGCTCGTGACCTCTTAGTTATTCCTGTGTCTATTGTTGCTTCTGAATCGACATTTAGCACTAGTGGGAGGTTGATTAGTCCACATCGCAGTAGACTCCATCCTACTACTTTGGAAGGTTTGATGTGTGCTCGCACTTGGTTATGGAACGAAATAAATGGTAACCTCCGATCCAATGATCCTCAAGCTGAAGCTTCCGATGTACCCGGTCAGGCCTTGTGCTCAAGAGCTCAAGGTAAATAACCAAATTGATATTCTTTAAAGTACCTACTTGAAATACATTGCTTATTTTGACTTGAAATTAGAAAAGCCATTCTCCAAGTTAGACCTATACCTCAGAGTTTCCACACATGGCTCTAAAGGCTACATGACTAGCCGAGTGATAACATTTATATAAATGATACACAAATATTTATAGGAAACTATATCAATGTCACTTCCATCTGATACAAACTATTGAAATCAAGATGATTGCATCTCATATTATGTCATAGGAAAAAGAGTTGAAACAACAAACAGGGCTTTAACTAACCGATGCAAATTGGTGAGGAGACTCAGATTATAGTGTCATGTGATGTGACATTCTTAATTATCCAAGGGTGCTCCATGATCTTTTGAAGAGAGAGCCTTTTAGAAGAGTCCTTCACAAGAAGCTGCAAAGGTAAGCCATCAGAAAGGGATGCAGTCAGTGGCCATACACAGTATTATACGAAGGGTGTTCAACTAACCACCCTTAAGTCTCATGTAGTTGCGTCAATGTTGTGCAACTATTGCATGCCATTTTTTAAGCATAGACAAGGACTAGTCAATATACCTGGCTAATGAGATCCTTAGCTTCAGCAGATACATCAGGTGTTGAAGGGAAGCTGAGGTCTACCTTCATAATTCTATAATACTCTTCAGTTAGTAGTACATCTTGATTTTCCAACAGTTATACAAGATGAAAAGAAGCAGAAGAATTGTTACCTTCTGAATGTGTCGGTCTGTCTCTCAGCCTCAAATGGAGGCACGCCATATAAAAATTCATAGCAAAGGATCCCCAGGGTCCAATTGTCAACTGCATAATCATGAGCTTTGTTCTCCACCATTTCTGGTGCCAGATAGTCTAGAGTTCCACACATTGTATGTCTCTTGCTTCTAGATTGTACAGACCACCCAAAGTCTGCAATCTTTAAACGACCCTGCATTTCATGTGATAATCTAATTAATATTTTACTTTTACGATGCAGCGCATCAACAATTCCCTGGTTGGTTTTTAGCTGCAGTTGCTGGACAATCGAATCCAGTTCTAATTGGGATGCCCATAAAAGACCTAAGCGCTAACATTATATACATTATCTAAATAGGACCATCCTAAGTGCTCTGTTATATATGGTTTTATTAGGATACATCTACAGATATACTCCCTTGGTCTCGATTGTCATTATCCTATGAAATAATGGTTGAAAGACATGCAAATTATTTAAATATACTAGCTATCTTTTGAAGGTAGTGAATTTTACAATTTAGACATTTTTTTCTTGAACAGGTTAATTTACGTCGAAACAAAATGAGATAGATGGTGCAAGCTCTGGTGATCGTCAGAATGACAAATCACATGTAGAACTTAACGTCTCACATTCACAACTTTAGCCAAAATTAATAAAGAATCAGAGGGTTGCTATTTTACTTGAGCCTGGTTATACAGCGACATGAGGTGAAATCGAAAAAATTCTATATTACAGTAGAAAGATTACAAAGCAGCATTTGCAGCCTTTGTAAATTAACAGAAAATGCAACAACAAAAGTTAGGCAATGACATATTGGAAACAAGACTGATCAGAGAAGAGCTTTTGAAGGCTTGTTCAATAGGCTGATTCGATCAGCAAGCAGGAGTTAAAGTCGCCTAGGCAACTACGGTATCAAAGCTTTGCACCAACTAAAACTGTCAACACTCCAAGAAGCTCTACTGCTTTTTCCTTTCCGTGAAAAAAAACAGAAGCTGATTGAATTTTACAGGAAAGATATATATGAAGGATATTACCTATATCTGGTTAGGTCAATGATCTCTCAAGGTTCGACCCTCAGGAGAGTCGGGACTAAAGAGGAAAGCTGAATTTCAAAGCAACGTGAACCTTCGAGTTGATCTATAGTGTTATGAACCTTCCCCCACCACCTCTAGAACTGTCACATTGGTTCCCTGATTTAATGGCCATGATTTGAAAACTTGGTTGTATAAAGTGAAGAGGAGAGAAATATGGTAAGGATATAACCAGCTCAAATCCTGCATGATTTACATGTATGCTGAACAGGTTAAGTCACATTGTCTCAAACCTTAATCTGAAAACTTGAAGAACAACTAAACGATAGAGAAAGATAGATCACGAATACAGGGATGATAGAAGATCAGCTACAGAATAATGAAACATATACAGAGAGAGAAAATATGTGAATAATTGACACATGAAAAGCTGACAATAGTCAGGTAGAAGACATGGTAAAAAGTAGACTTCCAGACCCAGCTGATGAAAATGAGAACATCAATAATCAATTAGATCCAGATATACAGGTGGAACAACAAAATGGAGATCACAACATTAATCGTCAGGAAGAAGATGAAGATTCAGAGATTCAGCAAAATATTTCAAAAGTTAGCATTGAGGCAGATTTGTCACCAAAACATTTATACAATCTGCAACAAAGTGATGCAAGAAAAAAGCACCAAGAAACAGAAGTATTCGGTGTTCCCCTTATGGGAGTATCAACAAGGAGTACCAAATCTAAATCTGTTTCTCAATGATTGAGAAGGCACTATTTTGGAATATTAGATCGCTCAACTCTCAGGAATCTTTTGAGAGACTAGTTGATCTAAGAAGTCGATACCACTACTCATTTATTGCTATCCTAGAACCATTCCAAGATGCATCAAATCTGGAGGAATACGGTAGACAATTGGGACTAAACAATGCCCTTGCCAACTCTTTCAGGCAAAATTTGGATTTTCTGGTAAAATGCTTGGCAGGGTAGTCTTATAGAAAATACCGATCAACACATTACTATTAATCTGAAGCAGGATGGAGGTCAACAAGAGGTTATAGTGACTGCCATATACGCTAAATGTGATGCTAACATACGAGGAGCTGTGGGACTCACTGTTCATATTGCAGAGAATAATAAACCTTGGCTGGTAGGTAGTGACTTCAATGAAATTCTTAACCAGGATGAGAAACTTGGTGGCTTACCTGTCTACATAATGAGACTATGGATTTCGCTCAATGTATTGCCTCATGTGGACTCAATGATTTGGGTTTCTCTGGAAGCAAATATACTTGGTGGAATGGAAGAATTGGAGATGCATGCATATTTAAAAGGTTGGACAGAATTTTGTGCAATCAGGAGTTTCTAGTTCTATTTCCAACAAATATGGTTACTCACTTCATCAGACAAGGTTCAGACCATGCCCCACTTCATTTGGAGAACATGTTACGGACCAAGTTGTGATAAAACCATTTAAAGTTCTTGAACTTTTGGGCTAACCACAAGACCTTTATGTGGGTGATAGAACAAAATTGGACAGCTGACTACACTGGTAATCCCTTTTATATATACCAACACAAGATCAAAAAAGTGAAGAAGGCATTGAGTCAATGGAGCAAACACACATATGGGAACGTATTTCAAAAGATCGCAACAATTGAGGACATTATCAGAGTTAACGAGATGTAGTTTGAAACAGAGCCCTCGCTGGTTAACAGGGAGCTCCTCTTTGAAGCTCAAACAGAATTAACAAAATTCATACAATTAGAGGAACAGTTTTGGAAGCAAAAATCTGGGATGCGATGGTTTAAGGATGGGGAGAAAAATACTAAATTCTTTCACTCATATGTAAAGGGAAGGAGAAAGAGATTAGCTTTGCAGAGAATTCAAAACAATCAGGGGATCTGGATTACCGGAAAAGAAGAGATGGGGGATGAGGCAGTGAGATTCTTTGAAAATCAGTTTCTGGAAGAAAGAATGCCTACAAATTTTCAGATTTTAAATCACATCCCAAAGAAGATTACAGAGAACAGAACCTAACTCTTGAAGCATTACCAACAGAGGAGGAATTTAGAAAGATTGTCTTTACTCTTAACGGGGACAGTTGCAGTGGACCTGATGGCTTTACTGGAGTCTTCTACCAAAAGTGTTGGGGTATTATCAGAAAATACATTACTCTTATGGTTAAAGCATTCTTTTATGGATATGAACTGCCTAAGTTCACCACACACACAAATCTAGTGCTTTTACCCAAAAAAGATTCTGTCAACACATTTGCAGATATGAGACCTATAACGAGTAACTTTGTCAACAAAATCTTGTCTAGAGTAATGCATGAAAGAATGATTGGGATCCTATCTTCTCTAATTTCATCTTCTCAAGCAGGTTTTGTGAAGGGTAGAAGCATAGTAGAAAATGTATTATTAGCACAGAGATTATCAGGGACATCCAAATTAGAGCCAAGAATGTGAATGTGGTGATCAAACTAGACATGGCCAAAGCCTATGACAGGCTATCCTGGTTGTTTCTAACTGAAGTCCTCAGAAAGTTTGAATTCAGTGAAGTTCAAACTGTTATCTCCAGTAAAAACACAGGTGTAACTTCCAAATTAGCCATATATATAGTGTGTGTTTTTTCTTCTTTTTAGGAAATGGTGCTAATAAAACTTAGCAGACGTGGCCTAGGAAGACAGTAAGTTATCAAGATGTTACCTCATGATCAAGTAACAGGTTTTCCGGCTTTATGTCCCTGTGAATAACATGCTTCTCATGACAGTACGCCAGTGCTTGTGTGAGACTTGCAATATACTACAAAAGAAACAACCGAAGTATCAAAAGTCAAAGAACAAACCTAAAGCAACAGGAAAGAAGTTGAACACTAAATAATGTTTTCTACATAAATGTAATTATGTGTTCGACTATTCCATAAACAATTTTCAGATAAACTCTGGAGTCATAAAAAGGACAAATAGTAACGATAACATTAGTTCATTGTTCAACATTAAGCACAGAAGAAACAACATAAACAAGACACTATGAAAATGAAAAAACACCAACTGATACAAATACAACCCAAAATTGCACCATCTTTCAAGTAAACTACTTGAAAGACCATACCTTACATGCATATAGTAATAGATAACGAAAGAACTGAATCTCTATCCTCTTTGTTTGCGTTTGGGGGAAGGGGCAATCAGTTGAAACAATTTAAAAGCTCACAACTAAACAACAAAACTACGCCTCAATCCCAAGCTAGTTGAGTCAACAATGAGAATCCCACAATCCATTTCGCTTCATTTGTACCCGTTTCATTCAAATATTCAATAATAAGGAGCTCTCTAACACTAGAATCAATGAATATATGCTTATAACAAATTACATAAACAAATCAGAATACTGCAAATGAACTATATGCTTTTGTTTCAAAACTTATATGAGGAGAGCAAGCAATAGGATGTGACATACTATGGCAGCTTGTTTCTCAGACAGGCGACCGGTCTTCCTTAGCTCCCTATACAGCTCACCGCCATGAGCATACTCCAAAATCAAGTAAATCCGCTCTTCATCGTGAAACCAACCATATAGCCTCAGTACATTGGGATGACGAAGACTTGTTTGAATCTCCATTTCCCTCTTAAGCTGATGATGCAACCTGTATTTCTCTATTTGCTCCTTGAATATCACCTTCAAGGCCACTATAAATCCACTCTGTAAAAATTCAAGTTCATCTTTCTGAATTTTTTCTAATAAATAATCCAATCACAAACAAAACTAAAATTTCAACTTTCTGGATTCTACATCTGATACTAGCACATATTTACATTGTTTGTGCAAAAACTATTAGATTCGACCGAACTCATATTAGGTCCTGAATCTAATGCGCATATCTGGAAACAACGAGAAAGTAGAAAAATATACATATATCTACTGATTCAAACTACCTTAACTTCGCGGGCGAGGTATACGCGGCCGAATTTGCCTTTTCCGAGGGGTTTTCCGACCTCGAAATCGTTGAGGGACCATTGTTTTTTAGGGTTTTTTGGTGGTTGTTTTGGAGGTTTTAGAGATTTGGAAGCCATTTCTGCAAGTGTTTTTGAAGAAATTCAATTTGGTGGTTGTTTTGTCGGTTTGTACACCCAACAACAAACATACCATACTTGCAAAATTTGTTGATGTGATTAGTAAAGTAGTTTTTAATTAATGCTCTAATATAAGATATTTTTAGCCATTTAAGAATATATTTTAGACCCATGAGATTGAAATTTGAAAATTTTCAAATGTTTTTCGAATTTTGAAATTCAACTAGAATGAAGTTCAACGTTCAAGTTTGAAGTTATATTTTGCAAAGGCGTAACTTGCTTATGAAACTGTTTTATGGTTGACAAGCTTTAAACGCCAATATAAAATAGGCATACAAAATATAATCATTGTTGTTTTTTGGGAAACTTTCGCAAATAGCCAATAATAAACTTAATTATGCTTCATAGCTATAGTTTACATATTTACGGGTTGTAACTACAGTTTAAGTTGTCTCGTTTGTATAATTCGCAGGTGAGTTTGTATAATTCGCGGGTACATTTGTATAGTTTAGTTATTTTTGTATAAACTCGAAATAATAAATTTATACAATTACAAACCTCTTAAGTGTAA
This sequence comes from Solanum piurae, assembly GCA_029582685.1. Taxonomy (NCBI): domain Eukaryota; kingdom Viridiplantae; phylum Streptophyta; class Magnoliopsida; order Solanales; family Solanaceae; genus Solanum; species Solanum piurae. The sequence goes on along the minus strand of JAJOOO010015486.1, from coordinate 28,073 downwards.
ACAATTGTACAAATTATATTATACAAAATTACTTGATACAAAAATTATACAAACGTGCAAATTCTACAAAACTAAAAAGTTGAGCCACGTAATTATAGCTAAAAGTAGATCGCAAATTATAATTAAGGCAAACTATAGCTATGTTAACTAATTAACTAATATATATTTGCTTATACGTGTAATTTTTTCTTGTTTTTATGTGAAATAGATGCATGAGTAATTTCGTCGAAAATTGAATATTCTCTCAAAGGTTGATACAAATTCTGTAGACGCAGAAAAAATTGGTCTTGCCACAAAATTGATTTTCTCATCACATACATTACATTGCTATCAATTTTGTAAGATTGATTAAAAGTTAAATACTCGAGAAAATTGGCTATAACTTAAATAGTAGTAAGTAGTAACACTTATAAAATCAGCGCAAGTCGTCGTCAGCTCATAATGTTATCCATTTCACATCAGTGTTGTCCTAAGCAAATGATGATGTACCAATTTCGAGTCCATGTCCAGTTGAACAAATGGCGTGGGATGACGAAGATATCGATCCACTTGGCTACTTCCGCGCCTTTCTAACAGAGAAGAATGCAAGCAGTATAACGTTCAAAAATCGGATCAAGCCAGAACTGTCATCATAATGCAGCTTGTGTAACCTGTCATTTCGAGTTTTAGCAAAGGATCCAAGTTCAACTTCAAATGAAAAGAAATCTATATTAATGTTTCCCTCACCTTAATCAGTTTTTGAAGGAAGGTCAGGTTAACTTCTTTCCGAAGACTCTCCACATCCATTGCGTATTCTTCTCTAAGATCATTTAACTGTTGCCTCGTCCTCTCAAGTACCTCGTTCAATTTACAGAAGTCCTTGAAGAGTTGAACTTCAGTCGATCTAAGTAGTAGTATGTTTTTAATTGCGTAAAGGGCCTGCAGTTAAAGCAATATCAAGCCTATAACACTCTTTTTAAAGATGTCACCAACATATGCAGGGCAATATTTTGTATTACAGAGGCTGTGTTCAATGTATTGAGGACGGAAATGACATGAAAGATACGCAGGATAGTTCAAATAAAACAAGTTTTATATTTTGTTCGAAAGATCTGCCTAACCAAGTCAAACCATGAAAAGATGAATTATATTTGTTCCATTCCGGACCCTACACCAAAAGCGAGTATATTTTCCATCATTAAAGATGAAAATGAGCCCCCATCCCGACCAAGGATATCCTCCTCATGCAGCTAACAGGTTTCTTCAAAAGTTCACATCTGATAAGTTTCTGCATAAACCACCAAAACTTTTCCTATGAAGAAAATCACGGTTGAATTTCTTGTTCTGAAGTGACCCCGCTCTATCATCCCAACGGACTTTGACCCATACTCAAACCCAAGCAGATCTAAAGAAGAATTTAACCCAAAAGACTTGGTCCCAATGAAAACAATTTTTTAAACAGACATCGCTCTACCAATTACTTCTCCTGTCTAACCAACACTCAAACCATTAAACCGGAGTACAACAGACTGATATAGCCACTTACAAAAAATGGAAGTAGGTGAGATAAAGGATAAGTCCTACAGAGCGACACTTAAACTTTGGAGGTATACGGATGTACTGATGACAGATGCAACTGTGGATTTTATGTAAAAAGACCATCAACACTTGCTCTTCGCAAAGGTCAGGCCAAAATTGCTGAGGATGAGGATCATTTCTAATATTTGAAAACCTAAGGGATCATGCATATGAAGTTTAGACAAATAAGATACTTCTGAAATTAATGTTCATTCACATCAAAGACTACACAAACCTTTTCTGTTAGATCAAGATCGCTTGATGCCATTGAATCAACGATGGCCTTCAGTAACAATCGATTGCTAAAAAAGGAAACCTCAGCTGTGTTCTCATTTTCCAGCTGACTCTCGGCTAAATCAGCAATAAGAAACAGTGACTTCTTATGTAACCTGATATCCAGATTTGAATTGCTAAGAACCTCCTGCATACAAAGACAGAGATTATACACTGCAGCAGTAAACTAGTTCTAACTTGACTCAATCTTCAGTTGGATCACCTCAAGCATCGTATCTCCAGCTTCCTGATAAAACAAACTTTGGCCATTCACGTTATTTCGTATTAGTGCTGAAATAGCAAATAATGCTTTTACAGCTTCTTCCGTGGTGTGAGATTTCATCATCTTCATCAGCATTGTCAACGCCCCAAGTTCCAGGACCTGAATGCAAAAGTCATTGCACGGCGTCAATACAATAGCCAGTAAATTTATAAAAACTAAAGCATTAAAGACCAAACTTGTATAAAAACATAGCTCCAATACCTGCTTCTGAACAATGGGGTTATTTTGACTGGCTTTGCCAAGAACCCATGCCGCAGCAGTCCTTATTTCTGGTTCAGAATGATTAAGTATTTTTATAAGTACGCTGAAGCCTCCAAGTTTCTGCAGATCTGAAAATAAAAACCATGTAAGCATTGAGAGAAGTATACATATGCATTCAATGCTTTCTTTAAATGGAGGAATGGTGAGAAATCGGTTGACGCCTGTATAAAGGAAAACTATTGATGAATCCTCAAAACATTAACAAGTACTCACATTACACATAAGCATCATTGAGAAGCTTCATAAAACCAAGATTAAGAAAGGGTGCTATAGTTCCTAAGAGGTCAGCTGTATGCTCTTCTAGTTCGAGCCTCCTAAAGACTTGATTACAGTCTTATTAGGTCTCGGAAGCGTGTCTATTGGGATTATAGATGCCAATGAATTACTACAGTTGATATGAAGTCAGATGTCGTGTCTCTCAACCTCACAAAGGTAAGGGTAAGGTCTGCGTACACCTCACCCTCCCCAGACCCCACTTGTGGGGCTATACCAGGTGTGTTGTTGATGTTGATATTAAGTCGGAAGTTATAAAACCAAAACCAAAACCAAAACCAAAAGAGGCAAAAACAAACATCTGTAAGACTGTAACAAAAAAAGTCCTGAGAACTATACATACCAATTGCATTATCAATATGCTCAACAAGTACCAACAGCTCCTCTAAGGCACGGAGATGATGCTCCAGAGGTAGGGATGAGTTATCTAAATCATTAACCGCAATCAGCATCAACTGCGCATCTGAGGGCATTTTTAGCTTCCCCATCAGTTCCTGGAGAAGAAACAACATATAAATGTATGAAAACCCAACTGAAGAAAAAAATCATATTAAAAAAAAGGGTCCTTCGGGGTTTCATACAATTGCAAGAGATGGCAAAATAATTCCTCATTTCTTTTCTTTCCTTCCTTTTTTTTTTGTTTTTTTGGGGGATAAGTAAATCAAGTTAAAAGGTTAAACAAAAAGGTTACACAGGTACAAACGAGATGTCCTCATTTATGTCCTATCAGTGCCCACTCCCAAACTGCCACTAAGCTACAAAGAAGCAAGGAAGATAGACAGAAATATCGGTCTGAAAAAAAAATCTTGGATTCTTCATCAACTATATTAACCATAGTAGAATTAGAGACAAACAAGTAGCACGAAACTACATTTTACTTTAGTTTCTATTCTGAAGTCCAAAACCTGGTTGTAATTAGATGAACTGATGGAATCAGGGAAGAAACAAGATAATTTCTCATACTACTTAATAAAATCTCTCCTCCTTTATCCCAATGCAAAATGGCAATGGAAGAAGAAATGGTAATTCAAGTATCTAGTAGGAGAAACCGTGCTTAAATTAGATGCTAAAGTTCCTTAATTGGGTTCTAAATATAACACTGTGAGCTTGGATTTTCCCTACATGTACAAGCACTTCCTGACATCGTAATGGATTTGTTTCAACATTTAAATAAATGGTGGTCAGCTGTTTAAAACATTGGGTGGCTTCTTATGTGATGTATCAATGACAAATAAAATTGAGTGATCATAGGCTGACATGGATCATGAACAGTGCAATGGACATTTTATATAGAAGAAGAAAATCAAACAGATTCACCAAAATAACCGTACACACACTTCACTAGCATCTACAATTTTGAATTTATCTTCTTCTAATTCTTTACAATTTAGCTAGAACCAAAAGCTTCATCCGAAGCCCTCCCTATGTCCTACTTTAGACCACATGTTCATAAGCAAGTGTTTCATGCGAAGATATTGAGATCAGCCTAGTCAAAGGCCAAGTTTTAAGATATGTATTCATAATAAAGTTTCTATTTTATCTTCCAAGAACTATTTCCTTCTTACACTAGGAGAAGGCTAACAGTGATTTCGTGAATCTAATAGGAGCTGGACATGCAACCTTTCTAGAGTTGCACATTCGTGCTATGCTCCACAGAGTGAAGTTGAATATGTTCAACAGAGAGAAGTTGAATACTAAAATATTAGCCCAAAAATTGAGGCATAACGATAAGACGAGGCATATTCTGCTTCTTAAGCTCCAACCAACTTTACTTGAAAGCTTCATTTATTCATTTTCCTATCAAGTTACACCGTCATTTTGCCAAATCCTACACTACATCTGTTTGCAGCAATACACTCTACCTTCAATACTTCATTTCTCAAGTTTCCCTATCATTTTTCAATACTTTATACATGTAGATGTTAGGCAAGAAAGGGTATTGGTTCTTTTCATCTGTGTAAGCATTGGTGGACAGAGTTACCATGTACCTATGCTAGTGCAAGTTGGGGGTGTTATCAAAAACATTAAGGCACAAAGGAAGAATCACAAGCTCGTTAACCGCACCTTCAGTTCAGTCTGGCGTTTGTTTAGTTCCTCCGGAGACATGCGTTGAGCGACTTCTGATTTTTCTTTTAGTACTCCAGGATCCGAATGCCCTGTGTATGTGTTTAGCACGAAACCAAATCATTACACATGGGTAAACATAAAACCAATTGTATAATAAACTTATCTTTCAATTTTTCTCAATCAGTGGGTTCATCAATTGACTCTTTATTCAAAAGAACCAAGAACAACACATCCAGGACAGCAAATTCCACAGGTACCTACTGCCTCCCAACGGGGGCGGAGCCAAAAGGTACCATACGGGTTCATCCTAGCCTGGGTAATTTTAGTCCAAATCTTGTATTTATGTGTATTAAGAAACACAAGAAATATGTACATAAGTTAGATTCAGAACGTAGTTACCAAGACATAATATCACTATTCTAGAAATTTAGTTCATGAGATAAGGTCGATATTCCAGGAATAAGTCTGATTACAACAAACAACATAATACCCAGTATAGTCCCAAAAGTGGGGTGTTTGGTTGGGAAAGTATAAATTTAAATTTATACCTTCAACCAAACAAAGTATAAATTTAATTTCAAACTTAAATCCTGGATATTAAACTTTATCCCATCCAACTTGGTCTCACCGGATAACTTAGTCCACACATCAAACAACCCCATAAAGTTCAAATCTTGGTATCCTAGGTTAACTTAGTCAGTGAACCAAACAACCCCACAAAGTTCAAATCTTGGCATCCTAGGATAACTTAGTCAGCGAACCAAACAACCTCTAAAGTTCAAATCTTGGTATCCTAGGATAACTTAGTACACAAATGAAACAACCCCATAAAGTTCAAATCTTGGTATCCTAGGATAACTTAGTACACAAACCAAACAACCCCATAAAGTTCAAATCTTGGCTCCCCTTCTACCTTCCACCAACATAAGTACCGGATATCACACCTTATACCATCCAACTTGGTATCACGGGATAACTTACTCCACGAATTAAACAACCCCACAAAGTTCAAATCTTGGTATCCTAGGATAAATTAGTCTAAGAACCAAACAACGCCATAAAGTTCAAATCTTGGTATCCTAGGATAACTTAGTCAGCAAACCAAACAACCCCATAAAGTTCAAATCTTGGTATCCGAAGATAACTTAGTCCACGAATCAAACAACCCCATAAAGTTCAAATCTTGGTATGTCGGCCAAACAACCCCTATAAACTTCAAATCCTCGTATCCCAAAACCAAACAACCCCATAAAGTTCAAATCTTGCCATATTGGCTCCCATTCTGCCTCCCACCTGAATAAGTACCTAATAATTCTATCCGACAACAACATCCCCAGTTTAGTCCCACACAGTGAGGTCTGGGAAGGGTAGAGCATACGCAGACACTCTAACAGACCTTACCTCTTAACTCAAAAAGTGAGGTACAACTATTGTTTCTGATAGACATTCAGCTCAAGACAAAAACAGTTTATAAAAAGACGTAATGAAAGTACAATAAACAGTTTTAAAAAAAAATCAACATACAATAGCATAACAATACTACAACAATAATCCTATAATCCCAATTCGCGTCCTCCACACCTTCCTATCTACCATAGACACATAGGAACAAAATATTTGATTTAACCTTTCACAATTACATCTTAAAATCAAAAGTTCAAAAAAGGAGATTTGAGAAAAAGTAAAGTACCTATAGCCCATTGTAACATTCCATCTAAGGAAGAAAACCCACCATCCATATCCTCCTCTTCTTGAACCATAGCTAATTTATTTCCTTCCTCCTTAGGGTTACTAGACCCAACAACAACAACACTACTTGCAGCTACTTCACTACTTGCAAAATTTGCAATTAACACCACCATGAAAACTGCTATGACAATGAATTTCGCCATTGTTGCTGATCACTGAGCTTTCTCTATACTCTCTAAATTATTTGTTTTAATACCATATAGTATAGAGAAAGAAATGTTTAGTGAGGAGTTTTGTTGCAAATTCAAATTTAATCCGAATTAAATATTGGTAGCAGACACAGAAAGAGAAAAAAAATTGTATATTACGTAAATCCAACAGATTTGACCAATTGAAAACCGCCACGTGGTTATTATTTGTCACTATTACTTTGCATTAATATCCCGTATTAGATAATTTTTCAAATAAAAGTATATGCTTAAATAAATAAAAAAAGACACAGAGAACTAAAATTTTAGTCATTTTTTTAAGTACAGGCATACATAAAAAGAAAAAAAGGTATTAAATGAATTTGTTAGATTTATTTTTGTTTTGATAAATTGTTAATTTTTTGGTTTAAGACGCAGAAGCTTAACTTTAGGCCCAAATTGAAATTCAAAAAATAAGTCAATCGATTATTAATTATTGTTTGGTTGATAATGTCATCCTATTAGTGTTCTTGCAAATAAAATATTCTCATTTCTAGACGGAGTTCGGAACCTAAATAAGCCACAAAAAGGTAAAAGTGGCCAAAATAAATCACTATTCTAGTAAGTAATTAAAATAGACTTAGTGTAAGAAAAATTTTCGTTTTATCCAATGTTCCAAACGTTTTTCGTTAGTCTCTTAACGTGTATATTTTAATATAAAACGGAATTATTTTTCACACTTTGTAAAGGGTAAGTTTTTCTTACACTTTGTAAAGTGTATGTTTTTCTTACACTTTGTAAAGTGGAATATTTTCTTACACTTTATAAAGTGGAAGAAAAAATTATGTTTTACAAAGAGGAATATATTTCCCGTTTTGAATTAAATTGTATCTCTTTATGAAGCTTTTACAGTATTTTTCATACAATTATATTAATTTGACATATCATAAAAATGGGAAAACTTATTACATTATGTATTTTTTTTTATTCTAAAAACTCCTCCAAGCTCTATTTAAGGACGTTCAAACATTGCCCGTCAACATCTTTAGTCTTCTATTTTTCTTCATTTCAATCACAAAAAAATGTCTTTTGAACCAAAAGTTAGAGTTTCGATTTACTGGGATGGCGAAATTATGCATGACAAAAATATTGTTTATTATAATTGTTCTCCCAAACACAATGCTAAATATTCAATTAATGTCTGATATCATAAATTTCTTTCATCAATTTATAAAAGAATGGGTATAAATAGTATTGATTATAATTTGATTATAGTCAAAAAATACCCTACTTCATTTTTATCATAAGGACATGTAAATTTTGGAGAGTGGATTATTTATAATGACGAATCGTTGACCGACTTTTTGAGGGTTCTAAATGACTACATATATCAAATCAAGTTAACAATACTTGAAATTTATGTTAAGAAGGAACCCAATTAGGACTAGTCAACAACGTTCTCCTATAACAATACTTGAAAAATATTCCTCTTTGTAAAACAAATTTTTTTCTTCCACTTTATAAAGTCTAAAAAATAATTTCGTTTTTGTATTAAAATATACATGTTAAGAGACTAACGAAAAACGTTTAGAATATTGAATAAAACGAAAAATTTCTTACACTAATCCTATTTTAGTTACTTACTATAATAATGACTTATTTTGATCACTTTTATCTTTTTGTGGCTTATTTAGTTTCCAGACGTTTCTTTCACAAAAAAAAAATATATTCTTATGATAATGACAACGACTTGTTATACAAAATATATGATCCAGCAAGAATATGGTGATATGCAATATTATTGAAAACTTGAAATATTTTAACTTTCATCTTTTACAAGTTGATATGCAAGTTGGCATTACTATTTTCACAGTCAAAACCCATGACTTCCTGATCACATTGACAACGACTTTACTAATTGCACGCTCCCTTCGAAGAGAAGAATAAATGATACAACAACAAAATGAAAAACAGTAAACTTAGGACCAAAAAAAAAAACTTACTCAAGCAAAGTGCTAAGAATTTTCAGATTTATCCAAGGCTCGTTCTGCCAAAATTAGTCCAAAAAAGTTACTGAAGGGATCAACTGAGCTCAGAGCATCACCTTTAAGCATTTAGAGTTGATATGCTTTCTATCTAAAAATACCTTAAATCATACCAGCTTGTAAACTCACTAAAACAAAGAAACAAAATACAAGAAAGTAGATCGAAAAATGGAGAACTAGTCAGCAATGGTAACGTTAACAAAGACAACGATGGAGTAATGCTCTAACTTGAGCCTTTTTCTTTGGTTTCATTTGCAATAGCATCAGTTACTAAAGCCATTGGTCTTTCATCTATAACCTCGTCGATTATTCCAAACTCCTTGGCCTCTTCAGGTGTCATGAAATAATCCCTATCCATATTCTTCTGAATTATGTCAAGTGGTTGTCCAGTATGCTTTGCATATAAGTCATTCAGAGTATCCCACACCCGAACAATCTGTTTTGTGTGGATAGTCAAATCCTTAGCCTGCCCGCTATATCCACCTGAAGGCTGATGAATCATGATTGAAGCATTAGGGAGAGATCGTCTCTCACCCTTCGCGCCAGCAGCTAAGAGAAGGGATCCCATTGAAGCTGCTTGACCTAGACATATGGTATTAATTGGAGATCGAATATACTGCATTGTATCATAGATCGCAAGACCTAGTCAATGCCAAAAAAGGAGAAAAAGGGAGTCAGCGTTAAGATATGATCTTGCAAATTTTTCCAGCCAAGCAACTAAACCTCAAATTCTATATTAGCTAAAAGTTAATACAACCCCAATGCCAGACCATTTTGTTCAAGCTTTAATCACAAAAATTGAAGTATCAGCACGATACTCTGACCAAAATAAAAGTATTCGTCTAACTATAACCAAATATGCAGAACCACATATATCATCAACCAACTTTGCATATATGATATGATTGACTAGTCCAAACTGAAGAAAAAAAGTAATCTTCAGGTCGTTATTAGCACAAATAGCATCCAACAATGTTCCCAAACCAGTTGAGCCCCAATCATGGTTACTAATAAAGCAAAACTAGAAACCAAAATCACGCGAAATAGTAGGTATAAAGTAAATTGCCCAATGTTTCCAAATTAATCCAACTTTATACATTTCCAACATAAACTTAAGATATCCAACTAACGCGTATTCAGTTTCAAAACCAAAAAAAACAACTTATGATATGCAACTATAACAAGTTCTTGCTAATGGTAACAAGGGGGTTTAACATGGAGGTTGTTACCTAAGGGGGTTTGAATTAGATCTTCCTGATCCTATCTCTCCTAAGATGTGCCATTAATTTTTTTTTGATAATAGTAACTGTGTATTCACACCATAAAACCCATCAAGCAAAAGCTGATGGGGTGGGATTTACAACCCCAAAGGGCATCATCGTGATTAAAAGTCTAGATAGGAGGCTTTACAATTGTCCTATGAAGTCAACTAAACTATCTATTTCCCCCACTATATCATGTTTACACCAAAAATACAAAAGACTTATACTCTTCATCTTGATCTTCTGGAAACAGCTAGCTTTTCCTTCAAAACATCTTTCGTTTCTCTCTTTCCATAAAGTCCACCAAACACATGCTGGGATACTTCTCCACCAATCTTCTTGTGATCCCCTTCTTCCAACTCCTTCCCAGCTTTTCAACATATCAAAGGAGGTCCTGGGCATTACCCAACTTATCCCAAGTAAACAGAAGAACATGTTCCACAGATTTACCTTGCAATGAATGAACAAGTGACTATTTATCTCTGCCTCTTGCTCACACATAAAATACCTAGAGCAAATCTGAATACCTCTTCTCTGTAGTACTTCGTGTGTTAAACAGGCTCTCCTGACCACCAGCCAGCTGAAACATGAGATTTTGTGTGGTATTTTAACCTTCCAAACAGTTTCCAAGGCCACTTTGCTGTCATTGTCTAGCTGAAGTTCAAACTCCAATAACATGATTTCACGTAAGACCCCTTGCTATGTAGTTTCCAAATTGGCAAATCAGAACCTACACTTACTCCTGGGAAAGCATTTAGAGTCTGCAGCAAATCAGCTACTCTATTTATTTCCCAATCATTCATGGCCCTCCTAAAAATCAAGTTCCACCCTTGAGGACTCCATACTTGTGCCACCTTATCCATCTGTTGAAAGCTCAAGATGTATAGATCTGGAAAGGTAGTCCTCAGAACCTCTTCCCCAATCCACAATTCATTCCAGAAACTTGTCTTCTCCCCATCCCTAAATTTGTACTTCAGGTTGTTATTGAAAGAGGGCCAGTCTTCTAATTGTTTTCCACACGGAGCATCCAAAAGTACCAGTCACCTCCTCAGTGGTCCAACTATTCTGGAGCCCATATTTTTGTGAAATGAATCTCCTCCATAGTGCCACATCTTCACAACAGAATCTCCATAACCATTTCTTCAGTAGACTTTCATTGTGTGCACCTAGTTTCTTTATGCCCAGCCCACCCTGTTTTTTGACAAGGATCACCTTATCCCATTTTACTAGATTGTACCCCTTCTTCTCCCTGTTGCCCTGCCATAGGAAAACTCTTCTAGACTTGTTGATTTTCTTCTCTATGTTACCTGGTAGAGGGAATAGACTCATCATATAGGTAGGTTGGCTGTCCATGACTGATTTTATAAGAGTCAGCCTACCACCCAAAGATAGATACTGGCTTTTCCATCTTGCTAATTTCCTCTCACTTCTTTCCAGAACTTCACACCACACTTCCAGCGCTTTATTTTTTGCTCCAAGAGGCATTCCTAGGTATTTAGTAGGGAAGGGAGGCCACTTGGCATCCTAGATTTTCAGCTAGGGTCTGCATATTAGGGACTTGGTTCACTGGATAGTGGCAACGTTTGTGCCAGTTGACATGAAGTCCCGAAATGCCTTCAAAGATTGTTAGGATAGCTCTCAGATGCCTTATTTGTGTAACTTCTGCATCACAAAATACAAGGGAGTCATCCGCATACAGTAGATGAGATACCTCCATAGCATTGTTCATATTTATGTTAGCACAAAAACCTCTAATCCATCCATTCTCCCTTGCTTTCCTAATCCTGAAGTTTAGTCCTTCCATAGCTAGAATGAACAGAAAAGGTGACATGGGGTCACCTTGTCACAGACCTCTCTGTGATTGAAAGAAACCCTCTGGATTACCATTAATTATGAGTGAAAATTTCACAGTGGATATGCAAAATTTAATCCAGTTGACCCATTTGTCGCCAAACCCCATATCTCTCAATACTTTGGGGAGGAAAGCCCAATTCACATGGTCGTAGGCCTTCTCAATGTCGAGCTTGCAAAGGACTCCTGGTTTTTTTGTTTCACCCTCCAGTCCACCAACTCAATTGCCAGAAGGGTCACATCCATTATCTGTCTGCCCTTCAAGAATGCCATCTGATGTTCGTCCACTAGAGCTCCCATAACTGTCTTCAATCTCTCAGTGATAAGCTTGGCTATGATTTTGTAGACTCCACCAATTAGACTTATTGGTCTGAAGTCTTTTAGCTCTTCTGCTCCATGCTTGCTTCTTGGGAATAAGTGTACTTTCTTAAAGTGGACTTCCTAACAGGGCATTCTATGCATCTTCAGCTAGCTTTCCATCTCCTACTATCCAATGACGCGGTTTTTTTTTGTTCGAAAAGGGACAATCTTTGGCCAAGGTATTCCAACTAGTCATAATAGTCAAACTCAAGACAGTTCACTATTAAGTTAAGATCTGATCTAGACCGAGTATAGTGTATACTGAGAGTTATTACAATAATTATTTGGCACACTGAATATCCTAAATCAGTCTCACAGTCATAATGCCAACCGTGCTTTGAAATCAAACCATAGATAACATTGCACACAGTATTCTACTACCTTAGTGTCAGCAGGTATGCCTTGTACATATGAGAAATAAGGTCAAGATTGCAAAAAAGATTAAAAGTTCGTATCTTTTTCCAAACTCACACAAAAAAAAGCACTTGTTCTTTCTTGATTCACCTGAGTTATGAGAGCATAATTAAAACACAAATATGCAGATTAAATTATAACTCTTAAAAGATTTCATTATTTGTTTTTATGAAGTTAAAAGATTTCATTATCTTGATCACATAAAAATCAGTTCGAACACCTAAAACAAATATGAGAGCAAATTTGAAGCAAATCATGATCATTTAAGAAGAAAAAAAAGTGGTATTCAAGGACAGATAAACGAAAACGGTTTTTCTTTGTTTAAAAAAGAAAAAAAATTGATTACAAAACATAAAGGGGGAGATTAGAGACTCGCACATCCAAGGAGCGAACAAAAAAATAATCGTCGAAAAGGGTATAATATAAATGATGATAGGATTGAACGCCAAAGAAGTTAAATAAATAAGAGCAGCTTACTGAAAGCCCAAAATTACCATCTCCCCTCTTCTGCATGATGATTTATAATGAATATAAACTACGCCTCAATCCCAAATAATGTGGAGTCAGAAATATGAGTCCTCACCATCCTTTCCGTTCAATAAATGTACCATTTTAAACCAACTATTTCTTTATTCAAAGGCAAATTAGGAATTTTTCCAAATCCTACACTTATCTCTACAATAACACACAACAAAAAAAACAACTAGTGGCCCTGGACCTAATGTAAGTATAACAACTAAATCTAAGCCTTAATCAACCCAACCGGTAGTGTTCTATATGAAGCTTTGTGTCCTCAAAAGAACAATTTGGCAATTTAAATAATCTTTTCAAAAATCGAATCTTTTCACGAATCACATTTTCATTGATAATGAAATGGATCGTGGGCTAACTCAACCCCAAAAGCTAGCTCATGAGGGAGGATTACCTAAGACCATATAAACCAATGTGGGACCCAACATCCTTTCGCTTCTCTCTGTAAAGATTATTTTCCTCTGAGGAGATGCAAAATCTAAAAACTCCAGAAAACTAAATTCAATTGTTTTTATCCAAAAGACAACCAACAACAAGATAAAATTCAAATCTTGAGATTGAATAATAAATATATAATCCCCTTTCCAGTTTAAGCTAAATCCCTATTTCATTTCACTCCTCTCTATAAAGATGAGTCCAGCAACATTGAGCCCCTCTTTCCAAAACCCTACTCAAAACGGTGCCTTAAGGATAATCCGAAGTTGGTTGCTGGCGGAAGTAGTGCGACAAAGAGCAAAAGCCATAGCATTCACAAAAAAAATGGTGTAAGCAGACACAATGGTTAACAACTCCACGAGTGATGCTGCTCTTATTTCCTCCCTTTTTAAGATACGGAAAGAAACAATAAGCCCGTCAACATTGTTATTTGCCTCTGAGGAACTGCAAAAAACTGACACTCTACAAAACTACATTCAATTGACTTTTCCCAAAGACAACCAACAACAAGAAGATAAAAACCGAATCTGGAGATTGAATAATGAATATCTATTCTCATTTCCAGCTTTAAGCTAAATCCCAATTTCATTTTACTTCTCTATAGAGATTACTATCCTCTGAGGAAATGCAAGAACTAAAAATTTTCAAAACTACACTCAATTGTTTTTATCCCAAAAACAACCAACAAAAGAAAAAAACTCAAATCTTGAGATTGGATGATACATATATAATCCCGTTTTCAGTTTAAGGTAAATCCCTATTTCATTTCACTCCTCTCTGTAAAGATGAGTCCAGCAACATGCCCCTCTACTCAAATCCCTACTCAAAACGGTGTCTTAAGGAGAATCTGAAGTTGGTTGCTATCAGAAGTAGCTCGATAAAGAGCAAAAACCCGTACCATTCACAAAAAAAATATGGTGTAAGCAAAAGGGAAGCACAATGGTTAGCAACTCCCCGAGTAGTGATCCCGCTCTTACTCCCCTCCCTTTTAAGATTAGAAAGGAAACAATAAGCCCGTCAACATTGTTATTTGCCTCTGAGGAGATGCAAAAAACTGACACTCTACAAAACTACATTCAATTGTCTTATCCCAATAAACAAGATAAAAATCGAATCTTGAGATTGATAATGAAATATCTATTCTCATTTTCAGTTTCAAGCTAAAATCCTATGTTGCTCAGACTCTCCAAAAACGCAGCCGCACCCATGTCAGATCCTCCAAAAATGCACTACTTTTGGAGGATCGAACACGCAAACCATCTACTTCCTCATAGTAGATGCAAAAACTAAAACTCCACAGAAACTACATTAAATCCTTCTTATCCCAAATACAACCAAGAACAAAATAAAAATCAAATCTGGAGCTTGAATATCTAATCTCATTCCCAGTTTAAGCTAAACCCCAATTTCATTTCCACAATCAAAAAACTTATCAAAGAGCATAACTAATCCAAAATCCCCAAATACCCAATTTCATTTCCACAACCACAAACCTTACAAAAGCAAAACTAAACCAAAATTAACAACCCCAAATCAAGAAAATCAACAATTCTGAAAACACTAACCAGCAGTAACGGCGCCACCAGGGGAATTGAGATACATGTGAATAGGCTTAGAGGGGTTCTCAGATTCAAGAAAAAGAAGCTGAGCAACAACAACATGAGAAGTAGCATCATTAATTGGTCCATTAATACATATGATTCTCTCTTTTAACAGCCTTGAAAATATATCATAAGCCCTTTCTCCTCTTGAAGAATGTTCAATCACCATTGGTATTAACCCATAATATCTCTTACTATTCAAAGGGGTTCCATTGATTCTTCGATTCCATAGTTTGTGAACGATTTGGGTTCGCATTGTTGAATGAATCTTGGATGCAGAAACAAGGAAAGTGAGTCTGAAGGGGAAAAGGGATAAAAACTGTATTTTGGGTCGAGGGTAAAGAGTTAAATTTGCTCATAATTATGAGAAAAATAAGTAAATTAACATGGGCGGTTCAAAATTGAATCAAAATTAATAATTTGAATCGATTTTTAATTATTAGTTTATCGATAATAGGTTATAACTTTAGTGATTTCGATAATGATTTTGATTATTATTTATATTAAATTATTGGTTCTTAATGGTTTAAGACTTTGCGAGTTTTTTTAATTGGTCAATCGATAATCAGTATATCAAGTTCTTGACTTGTGTCTAGTTTCATACTTTCATTTTTTACTGTCTCAAAATTTTTATTATTCTATAAAGTGTCATTGTTAGCTTTTGAGCAAGATGTCATCGGTCAACTCATGTCATGATTCATTTAGTTTGTCGTCTTGTTTATAAGCGACTTTTTTATGATTATTTTAGTGAAATTTTAATGATTAAATCGATATCTTAATTGTTTTATAACGATTTAGCATATTCACAAATTGATAATCGATAAGTTGAACCGATAAAATTTAAAATTGAATCTACCTCTATAACAAATTTAACATATTTACAAATTGATCAAAAATTGATAATCGCTAAATTAAACCAATAAAATTCAAAATCGAATCTACCTAACTAGCCTAGCTCAAACAAATATGATGCATTACCCCAGTATTATACTACTAGTAGACTAATATTATATATTTTGGCATATAATATTTTGAGAATTACTAATAAAGAGCTGCGAGTGGTTAATTAAAATACTATTATGTTTGTTATCATAGAATTACTGCATGTACCTCGTTTGGGGATATATTAAGTTGAGATTTTGACGATAAAATTAAGTTTACTTGTACAATAATATGAAAAATTGCATTGATTTTTCATATTTATGGTGGACCTATTCACTTGATCTTCCAAACATTCATATAACCTTTACCTAAGATTTGGGGTCGTTTGATGGGGAAAAAGTTATCCCAAAATTAGTTATTTTCACTATGGTATAAATTTTGGGATAAGTTATCCCAAACATGGAACCAAACAAGACACAAAAAATTTATCGCATCACTATTTCTTATCACATGACTATTTATTTTTATCCCTTACACCAAACGACCCCTTATGTCCAACTTTCAGCCTAGTCAAGAACGTAATAAGTTGCTAAAAAAATTGAGACCTTACATGTCGAATAAGGTGGTGAAATAGTAGTAAGTGATAGTGTTGGTTGATGGTAATAGTTGTGGTTGTGAGTAATAACTAGCTACCATGATGGTGGTGACCATATCAATTAACTGTGTTGTGAAAATGATAACTAATGACGGAATTAATAATTGTGATGGATGATGCTAATAATTAATAGTGACAACTAATAGCAATGGTTGATAATGGTGGTGATTGTTTGTAGTGATTGATGGTCGTCATTATGATAATGATATTTGATAATACTAATTATAAATAGTTATTACTTATTAGTAATGTAATTGACAACTGTTGTAATATAGCTAGTGAATGTTGGTAATTGATAATAATGAATAACATCAATAGTAATAGTTTGATATTGATGCATAGTTGGCCATGGAAGTGAATGAAATAATAGCGAAGTAGACATCATTGAGTAAATTACATTTGAATGATATTAAAGTTCAAATTTAGGGTTTATTTTTTTTTGTTAAGATTAAGATATTTGAATTAAAATATAATATATATATATATATATATATATATATATATGAATAGTAAGATGTGTATCAAAATAATAAGTCGTGATGATTGTTGGCGTTGATTGAGGATGACGTTGACTAATGATGATATTGTAGAATACAATAGTTAGTGATGATGGTGATGATTAATAGTTGTAGTTAATGATAATTATATATAGCTAATGTTGATGGTAAATAATAATGGTTGACTATATATAATAGTGATCAATGATAATAATTTTCGATATCGTGGTAATTGTAAATTAAATGAAGAATAATGATAGTAAACTACTGATAATATTAATTGTTAACAATGGTAATTATGATTAAAAATCATGATAGTTAATAATAATGAGTGACGATGACAGTGGTTGATAATATTAGGCGTGAACAACAATAGCGATGAATAAATAAAATTTATGCAATCAATTAATTGTAAAATAAACATGCACATAAATAGACCATATAGTATAGTAAAATATCAAAGGCTCGTAAATGATGGCCGCCGGCTTTAATGACATTGTTAAGTACGACTAATTAATTCATTAAATATATCTAATCATTGTGCATTAATAAAGCTTAAAAATCTTTATAAGTAATTTAAATTCTAAACTTACATTTAATTAGTTCGAGCTTTTAATTAAAGTATGTAGTGCGAGAAAATTACATATAGTAATTATGGTTAGAAAAAGAAAAAACTGAATATTTTTCGTACTTTCTTAGTTTCTCATATTAATTCTGAAAAATCCTTCTCTTTTTCCTTTGAACAATTTTGTGTAATTTAGAGTATTTATAATAATTTGAGAATAAACTTTTATATCTATATGCAGGGGCGAAGCTACCATATGCTCAGAGAGTCCAAGCGAACGCCCATCATTAGAAATAAACTCGGACACTCAAGAAATATGTTGGACAGGCGGATTCACATCTCTTACAACCAACAAGTCCTCTATTCGTGGAGCAGAAGCAATTTGTTTAGCCTTACAACCATCCCAAGGTATCATTTCTAATACATCAGTGGGGCAGGCTAGGACACATTGAGTACATCCTATACACGTATCATAAATCTTTACTGAATGTGATATTGAGTCTATACGTTTTTGAATGTTATAAATTTTTGATCTAGTAAACTTAGAAACGAATCATATATTTAGATATTAGACAAACTTCCATAGCAAATAGCCATCTCTTTTGAACACTCCCATATATGTCTAAAATTTACACAAAATTCAAATCCACATGAAACAAAAAAGTGGTTTTTTTTAATAAATGAATAGAAAATACCCCACCCAACATGGACCCCCTCTCCCCCCAAAAAAAAAAGATAATAAATTCATTGGCAAAAAATACCTACAAAAATCCAACACCACTTCTATGATTTCTCTCCAAAAATCCTTCCAACACCACCTTCTTCTTGTACTCCGCCGAGTTCAGATCAACGTCTCCGGTGACCCCGTCAATTTTTCCGGCGATCACCGCTTCATTTTTCGTTCGAAATTGAGGGAGAAAATAAAACCATGCACACGTGCAAACAATGGCACAAGCCTTGCCCCAAAACAACATTATCAATAGGGTCACCATTAGAATAGACATTCCCATAATTGAGTCAAAATTGTCATGACTTAGTACGCGTTCTCGTCGTTGACTTGACTTTTCATCGTCGTTGACTTTTTTTACGGTGACCGGATTCTTCCGTTTTGGTGGTGGAAGAGATTTTGAGTGAGAAAATTTGATCTCATGTTTCTCTTTTGTTGGAGTTTTTATAAAATGATTCGAATTATGTGTACTAGAAATTGTAACACTTCTTGAAAATTCATTTCGACACGTTGAATTGTCACGTACCTTGTCTAATAATTGATCCAAACTTTTGTTGTTTTTGTGAATGATGTCTTTTGTTTTATGGTCTTTTGTCTGGAAAAAAAATGAGGTTAAAATAATAATGTTAAACATGTATATTATTCATTTAAGATAAATAGAGGGCAAGAAGGGAATAAAAGTATAACTAAACACAATTTCAATTTCATAAATTCAAATAAAATGAAAAATATTTGAATTTTGAAATAATTCAAGGCTTTAAATGGTGAAAATTGGAGCACTAATATTTTGTTATTATTGATGAAGTATTATTATATTTTATAGTTAAGTATAAATTGTATTTATGGCTTAAATAAATTATAAATACAACATTAATGTTATTGGACTCGTACACAACACAATCTATCAGTGACTAGTATGATCATAAACGTCGAATTAATTAATTAATTAGTGTCAAAGTTTTTCATTTCAATAATTTAAACCAAATACAGCACTAAATTTGAAGAGGAGAAAACATGCAAATAAATTCCATCCAAAAGAGAAAGAAATTAAAGATTTCCTATATTTCACCTAGAATTTTTTTCTTCTAATTTCTAAACATGGATTTGAAAAAAGATTGTGAATGTGTTACCTAGAAACTCCACATAGATGAAGTAAATGTAATTTCTTTTACTTTTATACCACCTTCTTTGTATGATGTAGAAATTTATTAAATGGAGTAGGTTACCTATATCCACCCGATATGTCGGTATGAAAGATGACAGATAATAATTCTAAAATAAAATGCATAATTATTTTATCTTATATTTATTTAGAAATACTAGTTAATCTCAAGATTATTAATTTTTATCATTTCTACTACAATAATGAAATAATTAATCTCATAGAATATCTCAATCTATGGGATAACCTCCCCCATACCAATCAACCCTTTATATAAGGATATAATACAATTTTGAACTCCTTTCTTCCTTTTTATAGTATGGTTTCTTCTACTTATAGAATATTTAGTTAAATGACAAAGAATACATCATCAAAAATTGTATTGAAAGGGATAAGCTTTATTACTCTTATTCAAGTTTTAGTTCGTGAATGAAAAATATTAATGGCTAAATCATAATTTTATATTTGTATAAATATTTAGTGAATGTCTATTATGTAGAGATCCTCTAGAGAATAGTTAAGAATTTTACTTGGGACTAAGTCAGATTTTCGATTTCCCCTATAAATAAAAGAATTTTTCTTCATTGTAAATTATATCTATATCCTTCAAACCTTGAATATCCGAATAAGAAATCTTCTCTCTTAGTTTAAGGGAGTTTTGAATATTGAAAAAGATAGTTTATTGAGTTTGAAAAAATTATTTGTATGTATTAAGTAATTTCTTAAAACAAATACAAGTTTTGATCAAAACAAACTCATAGCTTTATCTCTAACTTTATTCTTGACTTCAATAAATTTAGTGTTATACAAATTTAAATTAATCGAGCCAATAAACTTCAAATATTGAATGATTATAGAAAAAACATTAAGAGAATAAATTGACAATCTCACAAAAAATATGCAATAAATAAGTAATATACATATAATCGTCAAAAGTTGTGGTGGAGTAGTTTGATTTCTGGGTATGAAATCGTATAGTAACATTTTATATTGAAAATAAATTTTTCAGGTATGAATTTCGATTAGTCGAGCCCAAAATAAATATCACACTTAAATTGAAAACCAAAAGAATTACTATATCAAATTTACTAGTACTAATATTTACTTACCTTTTTTATATCCTTCTCATGTATATTTGTTTGACTTTGACCTTTAACCGCCGGCGCCTGAGTCACATCGCCGGCGATCGCCGGAGTTTTAACTTTCTCCGACTTGACCACATGAATTTCTTTACTCCGGTTATCGAACTTATCGGAAATGTCCACCGGAATAGTTTTCGCCGCCGACGAGTTCTTCCGTAAAATTTTAGAAAAAGACAACAATTTTGACTTATTTTTTTTCTTGACTGATTTATTAACAGATAGTAATTCTTTTTCAGTAATTGAAAATCCAAAACAACTCAGAAAATATGATTTTCTGAGTTTTTTTTTCTTTTTGGGGCTATCATATTCCATTTTTGCTATGGAAAATGAAGAAAAAAAGTTTAGGCATGGAGAGGGGTATCTTAGGAAGAAAAAAAAAGATAGAGAGAATATTTGGAATTGTAAGTCTTTTGGTGAGTAGTTGGCAAATTTTCTAAAAGGAAACAAGTGTTAATTTATACTTCTAGTTGGTCAAGGTGATAGTGCTTAGTCAAAATGAAGTATGTGTTATATTTATATGGAAAAAAAACTTTGAAAATTTCATGTCAATTTCTAACTTTTTTCCCATTGTTCATTATCTATATCGAAGTCTGATGAAATTTAAATTCACATATTATAGAGCTTATTTTTTAAGAGTAGATATTTTCAATAATTTTTTATTTTTTTTATCAGCTAGAATTCAGAATCTCTAATTAAAGGTGTATATATATTAGTCATTCTGCTTACAATATTGACATTGATTTCTAGTAATTTAATAACTCTCTAGGGATATCTTTTTTCTTTTTAGTTTGTGTACAAAAAATGCTACATTTTATATTAGTGATGGATTTTTCTATTGCCAAAACAATAAAAATTGATAGCTACTTTAATGTAGCAATGGATTGTGAAACTTTGTTAGGTACATGCTATTTTTGTGATAGATTAGCAATGAATTTTATGGTAAATTTTTTCAACTTTATAGGGATATGTACTTTATCCATTAAACTTTTTAGCTATTGTATCTTTGAAGGAGAGTGATATTTTTTTTTTACCTTTTATACTATATGATTCAATGTATTTAATCTGGTGTATTTTAACCTTTTTGTATAAAAAAGGATATGTTATATTTAAACCTTAAGAAGCTTATTAATATAACAATATATCGAGAATTAAAATGGCAAAACGATTATCTCTAAAAAGTTGTGAATATCATAAGCAAAAAGATTAAGAGAACATATTTTAATTACTTGAAAATTAATATATTTAATCAGATATCACAAGAATTAAATTTAAAATTTATCAATAACTGAGGTATCAAAAGTGATTTACAAATCTCTTTATCACTTATTAAATTTAAATTTCAATACTTTTCTTTTTTTCTTAAATCACAATGACATGGTGAGGGATTTATTTATTTTTTGGCAAGTTATTGTTCTTAATATTAGAAAATCTTCTTACTATTAAGAATTATTATTATATGTTATTATGAAATTCTTAAAATTATTGTCTCAAATTTGGTATGAAAGATATATGTTCTTGCAATCACCTTAATATGACACTATTATATTTATTTTTTACTCCTAAAGAAAAAAAGTAAACTATACATCTAAAACTATGAGTTTTTTTTCAAGATATTTTGAAATATATATATATATTTTAAAAATAACGTCTTCAAGTAGAAAAATAAATAAATTTTATAAGTAATATTTCATGATTATTAATTATCTTTTTCCCACCCTAATACCTCCATGCACCCCCAACTCTCACCACCCACCATCACCTCCCTCACCCTTTATCTTATATAGTCTATGAGTTTATCCACTCATAGGTTTTTTCTAGATATAGAACTATTGAGATGATATTTTTTATTTACGTATCAGATATATATTAAAAATAAATAACAATTTTTTTGTATGTGGAAAAGATTTTCTTACGTACCAAACAAATCATTGATTTACTTATCATTCTATCTGTCTTTTTTTGTTTGTTGATTACTAACTGATTTTATTCTACTTTAGCCATAATAATAACAATAATAATTTGTGAAGTGACATCAACCAAATTTAAATCAACTTCACAATATACATATATATAATATGCAATGAATTTGTCTTATACGTCTTAGTTTTGTTATATTAATTGCATGTTGCTTCTAAAAGATACTAATGTTGTTTTATATTGGCTTTTTCTTTCACATAATGTCCTTATTTGTTTCTATATATTGTGTCTTGTCGAGCAAGTTCGTTGACATCAAAGACATTTGGTGGTGTGTTTGGTATTTAGAAAATTGGATAGTTTCGATCTATAGTTATTAGGGTCTTCTATAACTACGACTCTATATTTTTTCTAGGGTATGGTTTAATTGTGGCAACGCGAAGTTCTTGATAATTAGCAGGGAAAGAGGATTTTTCGCTTATTACATTTACTTTTGCGATTCTTTAGTGGGAGGTACTATATGTCTACACTAGTGCTTTTATTTCAAATAAATGCATGTGCTCTTTTCGTATTTCTTTCGTTTGTCTAGTAACTTCCTCAATTAAGATGAATGAGACCGTTTGTAAAAAAAATTAAGTATATGGAAAAATAAATCAACCATAAATAAAATCTGAAGAAACAAGAATATTTTATTGATAAATCAATGCGGGGACAATTTTGTTCCTTCCTTGATTCTTCTCTCATAAGATATTTATCCATGATTCGAGGGCCGTTAGTGGCGTATTCCCCGAACTTGAATGATTCAGACTTGATTTCTATAATTTGATTCTCGTAAGATATTTGTCCATGATTCGAGGGTCGTTAGTGGTGTATTTCCCGAACTTGGATGATTTGGACTTGATTTCTATAATTCGAGGGCCGTTAGTGGCGAACTTCTCGAATTAAGATGATTTGAATTTGATCTCTTTATAAATATTTCATGAATTTGCGAAATATTTGAGATCTTGATCTTTAAAAATGCCCAAGAGTTTATGGGATATTTGAGATGCCTTTTAAGGGAATTGTGTACCATTTGTATAGGCGTAAACTAGGGTTTAGAGTTGAGTAGCCTCCAAGAATCCTAATATGAATTGAACACACCTTGTAGAGTCCCAACTCGAATTGAACGAATCTTATAGAGTCCCATAAAATTTCAATGTCTACAAAGGCATCCTCGATTATGATGAATGAGACCTTTTTTGAAGTTCTAGAAAGAGATAGCAGTCAATTTATGCAATTGCATTTTATCGATAGTCAATTTTATTTTACTTTTTATCTTTAATCATCTCTACTTGGTCTTCAAATGTTTGTACTACTATTGGTCCTCATAATCAATTCACAAATGATTACAATCCCATAATAGCAACTTGACCCTTGTTTTTACATGAATTTTTTTTCTTTCAGTTTTGATCTTTTTTCAAAAACTTTGAAAATTATTTTCAATTTTTTTGAAGAACTTGAAGAAATAGAATTTATGAAGAAAATTGAATAAATGTTGAAAGTTTAGAAGAATATTTCTTTGAAAAGAATAAAACAAACACAACTTATAGTATATATAAATAATTTCTATCAAAAAAATTTCACCTTATATCCCTTTCAAATGGGATCCGAGTAGGTTGAAGCACGAAGCAAATTTATAATTTTAAGTTACACATTATAAATTCTAAAAAAATGTATAACCTATTAAATTTTGAATAAAACATTTAAAACATATTAAATAAATTTCTAAATATAAATTAACTTTGCGGAATCGTAGATGGCCTCGTAACTCCGCCCGAGAGATTCCTATGAAGGGTAAATTGGATAAAAATAAAGAGAAAATTTTAGAAATAGCAACGTAATAAGGCTTTATAGCTATAGTTTTGATGATTGCGCTCTATAACTATAGTTTTGTTTGCTATGGAGGCAACGGTTTGTATATTTCTATTCGCTTGTATATTTCTCTTGCGAATATACAAATAGAGTAAGTATATACTCCCCTGTCTCAAATTATTTATTGTGTTTCTCTTTGTATGCTTCTTAAAAGAATATTAATTAGAAAGAAATTTGTAAGACTATTTTAACCTCATTTATGTCTTAAGATATAATTTCTCTTTATTGCGGTTGTGTTCAATAATTTTTTCATATTTGATTGGACGTCAAAAATTTTAAAAAATATTTTATCTAGGAAAACAAGTTTCTTAAAATGAGAAAAATTTCCTAATTCAAATAGGAAAACAAGTTTCACAAATGACATGTCACATTGATTGTGTCATTTATCCATACCCTCAAATACACCTCATCTTTACCTCCACCCCCGTAATGCCCTATACTCACCACATGACACTTTCACCCTCACCTCCCATCTCTCATTGTATTTGTCTAGATTATATATAATATTTTTAATAGTATTTGCTTGATAACGCACTGAGTATTAAAAAAACAAGTAAAAAACTCATTTTATTTTTCTTCATATTGAGCACACTCTGAGTATATATTTTATTTATGTGGTATCTCTCCATAATTGAAGTGTTTGTAATCTTTAAGAACAATTATTGAGGCGATAATATATACAGAAAAAAGTTGTCTTAAACTTTTAAAATATATACAAATCATTTAAGACTTTTACTTTTAGAAATTACGACAAATACTTTGAGGCGAAAGATCTCCATGCAAATGGTCCTTGATATTTACAAAAAACACTTTTAGTCAAAAATCCAAACCTAATCAAGCACCCAAAATCTCACGTTAACTATAGGAGTAAGATCCAACACCCTTGGTACGGAGTCGCCTTTGTTAGGAAACACTTAACCTCTTAATGTGGGACGACCCGGCGCGAATTCAAATTTAGTCGGGCTCCAATGTGGGTACCGAACACCGGATGAGAAATCAAAAAAAAATAAAAAAATCCAACATATGCAAATTCTTCCTACATCATGGCTAATTAAGTGCAAGTTGTTTGACAATTTCACTTACTTATAGTTTTAACAATTAGGAAGAAAATTCCAAGACAAAACAAAAATTAAATAACATAAAATAAAGAAATTAATGAGAAAAAAAAACTTGAGGGCCTACAAGTTAATATTCTTATGTTGAATCACTTAATTTTCTGTTAATTACATATACACATTTTGTTTTGTTCCACTTATGGGTCCAAATCAAAACTTAAAAATCCATCAATTCCATATTTGTGTACTACATTCAATCAATGATTAGGTAAAGATGAATCTAAAAGTCAAAATTTGGCTAAAACACTAACTATATAGTATTTAAAAATAAATAAATAGAAAACAAAGAAGGTGCATGTTTTCCACTCTATTTTATACTGTATTTTGCTTCATATTATTAGTTGATCTTTATGATGTTACTTTAGTTTACCAAATATTGTTTTCTTTGAATGCCTTGCTATATATAAACATTTTTAGAAAAATATTTTCTGGTTTATTGGTTTTCTTGAAAAATATTTTTTTCTTTAAAAAAAAATTACAAAAAACATTTTACCTTCAATCCATAGATACACCCTTTATCTTTGGTTTTTTTAATCTTATTTATAAAAATTACATACAACACTTTTTTTAGGAAAAAAAGTTTCTTAAAAATATAGTTTAAACAAGATAATAAGTCTCACAAGTGACATTTCACATTGATCATCTGCTCCCCACAACCCCACCCTTTTCAACACACCTCAATTACAAAAAATAAATAAGAAATCAACTTACTTTTCTAGAATTTTTTTTCTTCATATCAAACACACTCTTTATATCCACTTATTTTTCTAAGTTATTTCCAAACGTTATAGTTTAATTTGCTAGCTATTCACTGTAATATTGGCGAAAACAAATTATACTCAATGAAGTACGTAGTTGGAAACTTCCAAAAAAATTTCATAAAAGAACATTACTTCATATTTTCTTTATGTTCTACGCTCGTATTGAAATCTGATTAAAGTTGAATTTATTGCAAAGCTTATTTTTGGGGTAATGCTTACAACGAAATCTTTTTTATTTTTAAAAATTCAAATTCGAAACTTCTGATTAACGACGAAGAAAAGTAAATTAATACGTACTTATATATATATCGAACGTGGTTGCAGCAAAATATAGTCATATTGACGTGAAACGCATGCCTTAATTGAATCTTCCACTTATGGATTTAGTGTTGACGTTAACTTGGAAGATATACTAAATTTCTTAAGATTTGGTGTCCATTTGGTCATGAATGTTTTTTTTTCTAAAAATAATTATTTCGGAAAATTATTTTGACATAAAACTATTACAATATTTTGGAATTTGAAAAACTCTGAAAGGCTATTTTGTAATTTTTACTCCAAATCACTCATAAAATTTAGAAAATAGCTTCAATTTCCAGACATAATTTTCAATTTTTATTCAAATACTATGTTTTTTTCTTCAAATTTCACAATTTTTATGTCAAAATGTTCATCTAAATAATGACGTATAGATATTGGCGAATACGATTCGGCAAAATTCAGTAAATTTGGCTCAAATTCTATACTTCATTTTCAACTTTTGACTCAATTACAATTTTTTTCTTCGAATTTCATAATTATTAGGTCAAAACCCTCATTTAAAGATATTGGCGAATACGATTTGGTAGAATTCAGTAAATTTGACTCAAATTCTATACTTCATTTTCAAATACTTTTTGTCTTCTGAATTTTACAAATTTTATGTTCAAACACCAAAGACCCTCTTAAAACAATGTAAATATCAGTGAAACTATAATTTGACTTACGAATTCGGCAGAATTCAATAAATTTAGCTCAAATTATATATTCATGTTTATAAATTTACGTAATATGTATAAATAATTTATTCAAAACTAATAACTTTAAAATTTAATTTCTATTAATGTGAGAAGAAAATGAAAACATATATATAGTCGTTTTCTGAAATTACAAGTAATGCTTAACCTTAAAGCTGACAGCTTTGACAGCCATATAGTTCGTGTTTGCAACTTTGTACATGAGTCCAACTTTGTGACTTTGTCAAATTAATTATCATTAAAATTCTCAAAATAAAATAAATGATAATTTATTTTTTTTCAAAATAAATATGAGTCCACATCATATTCATAAGGTCACACTCTTATGAATATGGTGAAACAAACAAAAATATATATTAATGAAGTGTTTGGAACATTATAATATGTGAGTCCGGAGCCTAAAGGGCAAAAAAATTGTCAAAAATTCCAAAATGGCACATCACTTTTTTTTTTAACCAAAAGGGCAAAATCGCTGCTGACACAGCGATTTTCCTCTGACAAAATCGCTGCTTGGGCAGCGATTTCGTCTAAAAATTTATTTTTCTTTTATTAAAAATCGCTGCGATTTTCTAATATTTTTAATTAAAAATCGCTACTTTTTTCTTTAAAAAAACTAAAATGGCAAATAAAAAAAAA
>JAJOOO010015485.1:0-31930 GCA_029582685.1 Solanum piurae | reverse complement strand
GTCAATGGAGGTCAACTTGAACTGGAGAGTAACTGAATTGAGAGAGAAAAGATTGTGTTTCTATTGAATGTGAATTAAAGCTTTAAGAATTACAATGTGACTATATATATACAATCACTGATCATCTAGGTATGGCAGAAATTAACTAACTAACAAACTTAGAAGATTCTAACTAACTCTACTGTACATAACCAACTCTACTGTTCACAACTAACTAATTATACTTTATATTCTCATCAAAGTGTATCTTGCTTATTCGCATCTATCTATATATTTTCTAATGTGGTATAAACTTTAGTTGAATGTGCTGAAAGTTTAATCGATTCGGGGCTGCTCGTTTTGTTCCTCTTTAGAGTTATTTTTATCTACAGGATGCTATAACTTTGCTGCTTGTTAAGCCATAGAAATTCTCATCTTCTTGTGTGGTTGATATAAATTCTAGTTAAATCAGTTTAGAAAACATAACGCCTGCCCAGGTTACTGATTTTGAGTTCTACATATGAATTTCGCGAAATGATTAGCTCTCTCTTGATTTGTGTTGCTCTCTGCCTATGTTGGTTGTTTGGGATTTTTGAAGCCTAAGGTGCATTATTTACCTCCTGAGAGATCTGCATACATAGCTTGAAATTAAGCTAACTTTGGATGAGTTGTTCACTAAAAATGATCAAATTCAAGAGCCTTACACTAGCTTTTTTTTTCTTTTCTTTCTTATCTGATGTTATTTTGCGTTATAGTAGTGGTGTAACTAGTTCTATTACCATGAGAACTCTTATTTCACACAAGTATGAATTGCACTTGATTAATCTTTTTTTTTCATAAAGAGCTTGTGAACCAAGTTTTGCTGCTTTCATAATAAGCAGAACAGTAGCACTACCATCTTTGATAAAAACATTTTAGTTGCTGTCTATTAGGAAGTGCTTATTGGTTAATTCTAATCGTTTATGCTTAAGGCTGATCATGTCTATTCTGTACATATATTTAAGCAGCCACTGATCGCATATTAGTTCGAATAAGTTACATGAAGTATGCAATCTATTTTTTTAAGCGATAGGCAACTCTCTAGACTGATTAAAGTTTGCTTAAATGTCATTTTCTGAGTTTGCTTAAAGTTTGCTATTTCTGAGTATATTTTCTAGTATGCCTTGACTACATGCTTCTCATTTTTTTATGTCTTCTGATAAATATAAAGTTCACTTGCTAATTCTACTTCTTCTTTGTTTGTCACATGTACACTCGGGAGTGCATTTGGGGTTAGTATATAACTCCATCTCTGTCCAAATCAGAGAAGCGACTGGTAGCCGCATAAACTCGTGTCTAGCAGCCCACTTTCGTGTCAATAGCGTCCAGCAGTGGCGGATGCAGAGGGTGTCCAGGGGGGTCATCCGACCCCCCTCGGAAAAGAAATTACACTATATAGATAAGATCATTTTTTTTGTGTACGTGTATATATTTAAAATTGAACCCCCTGAACATATGTCAAAGGAGTATATATTTAAAATTGAACCCCCTTGATAGAATTCCTGCCTCCGCCACTGGCGTCCAGCACTTCCTCCTTACTTCAAAGCTTCGCGTTTCTTTCATATATGCATACATTTATATTGACTAACCTTTTACACGGTGTTTTGCGGTTATATTTATGTTTGCTTTATTTGTGTTCGACCTTGTAAGCCAAGTAAGAATGATGGTAAGACGTAGTCTGCTTCCCTTTAGATATTGGGTTTAGTATAGCCACTTAGCTTATAGCATTACTTTCTAGTTAAGTTTTATTTGTTACTTAACATTTAGTTGTAAGGAAGTGTTTAAAGTATGATTTTTGGTAGCCTAAAGTGCATTTTTATTTTTCAAAAGTACAACATTTCGAGCTTGAAAAGTGCTAAATTTCGAGTTCAAAAGAGGAAAATTTGAGTATAAAAATTGCAAGTTTTCTAAGGCTCAAAACACAATCCCTTTTTGTGAGCATTAAAGTGTAAAAATTGCACATTTTGAGAGCTAAAAATCTGCAGCTTTACAACAGCTTTAGTGCAGATTTTTTAGTTCAGAATGTGTATTTTAGAACAACAAAAAATGCTTTGTAATGATAGTTTTATGAGGCGATATTTTCGGGTATAAAATGATGTATTTTTCAGTTTAAAAAGGATGCATATTTTAAAGTTAAAGGGCATCAAAAGTTAGCAACTTGATTAAAAAGAAAATGTAGATTCTAAGGGTTTAAAAGTGCAATTTTTTTTTTTTTAGCTTTAAAAAAAGGGGCAGATTTTGAGAATCTTGAGGGGTAACAATTTGAACATTAAAATGCACATTTTGAGTGCAATAAAACACATCTTTCTTAAAACTTTGTAAGTGTTGGAATTTAGTACGTAGAAGTGTTTATGTTTTCGAGTAATAATACAACTTTTTTGGAACTTTAAAAGGGGTAGATTAGTTGATAGAACACAACTTTCAAATGGAATGCAATTATTATTTTCTTTTTTAATTAAAAAAAAGGGCCTAAAATTTGGTCTCCATCCTTTAAGTTAGTTTATTTTTTTATTTGAAAAACTTCACCCAATAGATTATATCCATTTTTTAAGCCTCTGGCTCTTTTAAAAAATAGTAATTAAATCTTAACTAATTTTCTCTAAGATTATAGTAGACATTGTTGCATTCTTGAGATCGTTTATAGTTATCATCTTATAAAATCTTATACATTAACGCTTTCTTTTAAAGCTAGTTTACATTATGTTAATATTTTCTCTTAAACCCCTTTTATAATTTCTCTGTTAATTAATCTAATTTTGGTCGGTTAACGAGTTTAAACAAACCTTCTTTTTTTTTTTAAACTAAAAGATCTTCTCAATCTCTCTCCCTTAGGATAATTAGGATTTCTTACCTAGAATTATATAAGTTTTAGTAGACCCTTTATAGGAGTTAACCTTAACATTATTTAGTCCAATATTTAGATGGCCTAATTCTCCATCTTTGAAATAATTAGGCGATTTTTAGACCCTTCAGGACTAAAGGTGGAGGAGTGATGGTTTGGGGTGGGTAACCAATAGTTAGGCCCATTTTATTTTATTACATCAAACCTTTTCGGAAAAAAAAATATATTTACCATTATCATTTTTTTTTTAAAATCGAACATTACTAAAACATTTTAATTTTCTTAACATGTTATTTCAAGATTTTAGATATTCTAACAGGTTCGAAATACAAGGTATACATACATATATAAGTCATACGCAAAAAGGCATAAATCTTGTATTTTCTTTTAATTTTAATTTTCTCTATGCGTAACTCATCATTTTGTTATACTTCATATTATTTTTTCTCATATATACCATCTCTTTTACTAGTATTATTTATTTATTTTATAATTTATAAATCCCTACACTTAAAGATACATATTACTTTACTACATATAATCTATCATCAATTTGTCCATACGTACACATAAATAATAAGTGTTCATATGTTCTGCACAACTTACATGTATATACTACACTCTATAATAAACATATTTAAGATCACAAACTTTTAGATAGTATTTTAACATCTAGTATAATTTATTTTATTTAACTCCATTTTATATATTTTCATTCAAATTATACATCACATATTACTATGTATTTACACTCAACTACTATCTTATTTTTATTTACGTCTTAATAAGTCGACAGATTTTCGAAGATTCAATATCTATATATTGTTAGGATAATTTTATTATGATACAACTATATATATTTCTACATATAAATTTATCATACGTTCAAGTGCATTTATTTATTTATTTTACAATATGATAGAAATACTACTATTAAAGCTATTTTATAAGACTAATATATGTCATACCTTGTATTTTACTCTTTTCTTAAAATAATAAAATTTACTTATCATTGATTTTAAAAGCAAATAAATAAACAAGTTTTCCTAACTATATTTTCCTAAAATGAGTTAAAGGACTATCTTCAGATAGGCTCTGAGAGATGCTTATACCTTCCCTTGAGTAACCGAAACCCTTACTCAGAATCTCACTGGTTTCGCAAATTAAAACAGAGTTTACATTTACATATATAAAAATGGTTTTCCTAATATTTTCCTTATAATTTAGGTGGCGACTCTAAAGCAAACAAAACAAATTTTCCAAAAATCAGAGTGTCAGCCGTATTATGTTGTGAACTGTTTCGGCCTGTTCGAAATAGGGTGTGACACAAAGTACATCAAAAAAATGAAAACTCATTTTCAATATCTCATATCACTTTCATCTAGATAAATCTTATTAGCTCAATTGATTGACTATTTAAACTTACATAAATTCAATCAGCCATAATCAAAACATAAGGAGATAAGGAAAAAGTTACAACTCATAAAAAATCTAAGTCAATATAAGTCAAAACAGTGGTCTTAAGTTCTAAAACAATCAATAGATTAATGTACTGCAAAATCACAATCACAAGAAAAAATAAGAATGAAAATCTAATCAGTAGATGGGAAACCCATTTGTGAAAATAAGGGAACAAACATCTTCCACAAATAAGAACCCTTCTGAAGAACATATTGCTCCTTCACAGATTTTGAACCCATCTATGAAAATTTCAAATTCAAACGAGCACTAAATATAAATCTATCAAAATTCAAGATACCAACACCAAAATTTGAGATACCCATATGAAAATTTGAGATACCCATATCAAAATTTGAGATTCTCATATCAAATTCAATCAAACTCAAAAAATAGCAATTATTTTGTTGAAAGATAAACATAAAGTTGTGTACCAGATTGTGTGGAGAAGATGCAAACAAGAACTCTTTGATTGTGAATTGCAAAGGAGAAATATTAAAAAAAGTAGTAAATAGTCAAAACTTGTGAACTGTAAAGTGAGAAATGTTTTTGAGATATAAAAAATATTTACTAGAAAAATTGAGGGAAACCAAAAAAAAAGCGGGAATGTTACTGGCGCTATTTTTTTTGGGATCTGTGAAGGTTTTGAACCCCTGCTAAATATTTATATTTACATCAGTTTAGAAAACCCCCATTATTTAATATAATTTGCGGGGGTTGGAACTGACCTCCGTTTTTAAACTCCCGCTATTCAAGCATTTTTTTGTAGTGAGATATCACACTGTCTATAAGCCATCCAACCCTAGATAACTTAGACTTTAACTAAACAGATACAACACTTCCCACTAAATCAGCTAGTTCCTAGGTGATTTAGAATTTGACAAAGCAGATACAACACTACCCACTAAACCAGTTACCCCCAAGTGATTTAGACTTTTACAAAGAGAACAAAAGATCTGAATCCTTTATAGATTAGGAATAGATTTACAATATAAGCATGAAAGTATAACTCCTCAGACAACTATGACACTTGCAGCTCGATCATGTCCCTATTGTGCTTTTGGAGAATACTTCACCGAGATGGTCTTTGCTTGTGTACTTGAGAATTTTCAAGATGCAAAAACTGAGATTGTGTCTATTGAAATGAACCTTATAAAATGATAGACATGAAACTCAAACTCAACAAAGATACTTCAGCACTCTATCAGGTCCCTTTGTTGAGCAGGAGTATTGTTCTTCCTTGAAGATGACCTTCTTTTCAAGCTTATGAATTTTCAGAGAAAATCCAAATTTTTGTTGGTCAAATCTTGAGTTTGTGTTTTGGAGAAGAGACTATATCAAAATGGACACAAACCCTCGGGACAAGGCCATTGGCTGAAAGCCTGCTGTTATGAAAAGTTGTGCACCAACCACATTAGAGTTGGCGGCTTTTTGACAACTATCTTTTCATCCTTTTCTTGTACGCAGACTTTTCGAGACCAGGTCCCTTGCTGTGTTCTTTAAAAAGACTTGTCAGCTCTCTCTCTTCTTAATGAATAATGTTGTTTGTTTATTGTTGTATATATCAGTTACCAACAAGGGTTTTGATCACTTAAACAAACAACTTCGTCCGCCCTTCCTATTGGTGAAGTACGTTGCACATCTCACCAACCAACCTGACAAGACAATTGTAAAGATAACTTTACAGCTGTGCACTACTTTGAATCTGGACGGAAGTACTCTGCCAAAGATCGGGTCCCTGCATTTGTGTGGATCATCAAAACACTAGAATATAACACTTTTTAGCAATCATGTTTTACCCATGAATAGCCATATTTCTATGAGTTTAAATCCATATTTTACCCATCTAAAAAATCACTCAATCCATATTTTACCCATTTAAAAAAACACTCACCAACCCATGAAGATATGAGAGAGTTGGACAGGTCACCAAAATATGGGCTCATTTTACCAACACTAGTTGTCACCAATTTAGATTTCACACTCATTAAGAAATTAAGTAAGTTTACTATTATAACCCTATCTAATATTCTCTTAAAGTCAAACTTTCAACAAATGATAAATATGTTTATTGAAAATTAAATCAACACTAATTTATATTAAATGTTGCAAAGTGAAATTAAAAAACAATCTTTTCATATTCCATGAAGACTAAATTATTAATGAAATATATTATAATTGAAATGCATGTAACTACTCTCTTAAATTTTTAAGCCTGAAATGGAGTCAAAATTTCCTTTTTGAAGATCAGATTTTTTATTGAGGGATTATAGGGGTTTTGAGTTTTTATACTGATTACGTGGCAGTCTCATTAATAAGGAATTTACTTTATATTTTTTTCACAACATTTTTATTTTATGTTAAATTTTACTCTTTACTTTTCACTGTGTTAAACACAAGTCTTCCCTAATAGAGTAAGGACCCGACTCCCTTCCGTGTGTATCGCCTCTAGTTCCCAATGCACTCCTAAATAAAATCATTAGGAGTGCACTAGGAAACTGGAGGAGCTACACACCGGAGGGGAGCCGGGTAGATAAAGTAACACTGCTTCAAAACTGGATCGGCTCCCCTCCAGTGTGAATCAACTACAATTTCTCCGGTTCCCTAGACCAAGAGCAAGGGCTCCGAAACACTTTTCAATTCGGTATAATT
Organism: Solanum piurae; assembly: GCA_029582685.1. Classification (NCBI taxonomy): domain Eukaryota; kingdom Viridiplantae; phylum Streptophyta; class Magnoliopsida; order Solanales; family Solanaceae; genus Solanum; species Solanum piurae. The sequence goes on along the minus strand of JAJOOO010015485.1, from coordinate 24,960 downwards.
CTCTTGCGACATGAATCACGTATGGTCTATCATCTCCCTGGTCAGCTGTGCATTTCTTAACAAGATCCAAGTAGTCTTCCAATTGTTGTTGAATCTCAATTCCATGATCTTCTAAGATAGTTGGATCCGCTATATCCATTACATTACCTTCTTTAATATTACCCCCCACAAAGTAACTGGTTGGAAGATTTTTATAATCTTTGATTTTTTAGAATTCACTCTACCCATAGTATCGTACACTGTTTTCCCTGTTAATAGTAGAAAGAGAAGAACCCCAAAGCTGTAGACATCAGTTTTTTGAGTAATAATAAACTGGTGCATATATTCTGGAGCTATATACCCCAGTGTTCCTCGCACACCATCATGATCTAGTAACTCCAATTTCCCTGCAGGCAATGATATGGAGTGTGAGAAGTTCAATATTTTGGCAACGCCGCTCTTCTGATCAATTATCACACTGTAAGGCTTTATATTTCTGTGGATGATGGGCGAAGTAAATTCAGTATGCAGGAAAACGATTGCAGAAGCAACCTCACATGCAACTCGTAATCGATTTCCCCAACATAGTGATCTATTAAGATTATCCTTTTTGTAAAGTAGATCGAAAAGAGATATACCTTCAACATATTCATACACCATAACTGCTTCTTCAAATTCTAGACAGCAACCGACAAGCCTCAACACATTCTTGAGATGACTCATCTGAGCAGTAATCGCTATATCTCGGTGGATATTGCTGAATGAACATGTATTGAACCTAACTAAAACGGGGCGGTTGTCTAGCAATCCTGTAACCATAGACTCATTGGCAAGCTCCATTATTGTGGTTTTAGAGTGCCTAATTGCATTCTGTATCTCTATGGCAGTGGGAATTCTGCAATTTCCGTCGCATAAAGCAAGAAGCTCCTCAAGCACCGCACTTCCATTCTTTAAATAACAATCATGCTCTTTCTTCCGCCTTTCAGCAGAGGCAGAGGAAAAAAGTTTTTTCTTTGCGAGTAGTAGTCATTATTTACTTGCTCTAATTTAGAAGTGACTAGTCTCCATGAATTGGGATTAACTCCAATAAGGCATATCAGTAGTAGTTAACAAGCCGGAAGAAGATTCCTGCTGGTCTTAATTTGTGCATTCAATTCCATACAAAATGAGTTTCCAAGTACTTTCATTGCAATTGTTTATCAAGTTCCATTATGCCCTAATGTCGTTGTCCTATCAATTAATATTTGGTTTTTGGATTTAGCTAATGAAACACAAAACTTTATGCCTCCATTTTTTTGTAGCAAATATTAGGGGCGGTAAAGTTATCTTTGTTTTGTGGTTAATTTATAGGATATTTTACAAAAACGAAGTTTAGCTTGTCATTTACACTCAAAGGGGAGCAACTGTGGGCCGGGTTAAAAAAAGAATTCAAAACTTGGAGACAGTTCTAATGTTTCCACATTTAAGCCAAGTATATATTTCCTCATACGTAAACTAACGTGCTTAAAAAGAAGTATACATTTTCAAATCATCATGGCTTTGGCCTTTGGTTATATCTAAAGTTGGACCATCATTCTTGTCTTCTAAGAATAATTCATGGAGTATTATATCATTGCCTAAGACTCAAATAGCAGCAAGTTTCGATCATAATGATTTCCATGCTCTACAATGACATCTACATAATGACCAAGCACGCTCTAAGGTGTGCAAAGTACTCTTCAAATTAATTAGTCAAATACAAATTGCTAGAATTTTTTGAAAAACACTTCTAACAAAAAGACGCAGTGTAGATAATTGTTGAGACATTTAGTTTGGGGTGTCAAATGCTTTTCTTCTTGTTTTCTTTTTACAACATTTCGGTGCAGAATACTCTTCCAGTGTGCATTATCATATCCATTTAGAGGAGTCATAAACTTGGACCAATTCTATGAACTTATGTGGTGTATCAAGCCTCGTTTTTTTTTCATAACTGTTATTTTTTCATTGTAGTGACCGAACACACTATTTCCTATTTTGTTTTAATTAATAACGTACAATAACATCAATTATAATGACGTGAACCTGCAGGCCTAGCTCTTGTTAATTCGAGAATTCTATGTTTCCCTGGCAAAGAAGAAATTTAACATATCCAAATGGCCGGCAAATGACAAATACAATACTACGGATAAATTTCCTTGAAATTGGAACCTAATATGAATACCTCTAAATATTTAATTATGACCAAGAGTGAGGGCACATAAACACTTTTCAGTTCAACATAATTTCCTTGCGACATGAATCAATACTGTCTATCATCTCCCTTGTCAGCTATGCATTTCTTAACAAGATCCAAGTAGTCTTCCAACTATTGATGATCCAACAAAACACATATAAGTGGATTGCCATTTTGTTAGGGACAAACTTCAACAAGGATTAATTGCACTTCATCATATTTCCACACATTCACACCTAGCATACATTTTTACCAAAGGCCTTGACTGGAGTCAAGCATTCAACAATTCTAAGCAAGTTGTTTGTACTTATTGCACCTCCAACTTGAGGGGTGATTGAATTAGTGAGTAAAGTCAAGGTAGTTAAAGTGTTAGTGAAAAATTACAAAATAACAAAAATACAAAATTACAAAATTACAATTGAAAATAAAAAGAAGAAATTATTATTTCTTCAGGTTGAGGCGCAAATATCTCGCTCTCTTTACGGAGATTCAAGTCCACTGCAGCAAATGTTTTTCACCGGTCCAACATTAGTCCTTCTTGACTTGTCCCCTCCAAGATACAACAACCTAATCACAAAATTTAACTCAACAACTCTGGACAAGAGTTGATCCAAAACTCCACAAAAAGAACACCTCCCTTCAACTAATAAGAACTCTTTGTTTTGACTAACTTTATGCACTCTCTATTTCTTGTGTGTCTAAACCAAATGAAGACCACCACTATTTATGGTTGGGCATGTCTTCCTAGTAATGAATAGGAAGATAATGGGGTAGTAAATAGAAAAGATAAATGGCTTAGAGGTTACATAGATTACAAGGCATAATGGAGGAAGAATAATGATATTTCAATATGGAGGACTAACACAGCTTCCAATTCTTCTTCTCACTGAGTTAATGAAGAACTCCAGCTTATTTCAGCACTCTGGTTTCCAACTTTGTCAAACTAAAACAGGGCGGTTGTCCAGCAGCAAGCCCGTAACCGTATACTCATCGGCACGGTCCAATATTATGGTTTTAGAGTGTTTTATTGCATTGTTGATCTCTATGGCAGAGAAGTAACGGATGGGAATTCTGCAATTTCCATCGCTCCTCAAGCACCGCACTTCCATTCTTTAAATAACAATCCTTCTCTTTCTTCCGCCTTACAGCAGAAGAAGCAGAGAAAAAAAGTTTTTTCATTGTGAGTCCCCTGATGGGAATCATGCAAATAGCAATAATATCAATTATAATGACGTGAATCTGGCCTAGCTCATGTTATTTTGAGAATTCTATGATTTCTTAGCAAGAGTAGATATTTAACATATCCAAATGGCAAATGACAAATACAGAACTACGGACAAATTACAAGCAGTGGCACTGTCTGAATTTCATTTGTAAAATTAATTGAATGACAAATGGAAAACAAACACGGTCCATATTTCTTTTTATAAACCGAAAAATTAAGGATGAATCAATCTGAACAGAGCAAAATAAAGATCAAATTGGCAATTTCATTGATGGTACAAACAAACTGAATTACCTTTAAATTGGAATCTAATATGAATACGTTTAGAAATTTTAAATAAACATTTAATTTTGACCAATAGTGTGGGCACATAAACACTTTCCAAATCGACCTAATTCCCTGGCGACATGAATAATGTATGGTCTATCCTCTCCCTTGTCAGCTGTGCATTTCTTAACAAGATCCAAGTAGTCTTTCAATTGTTGTTGAATCTCAATTCCATGCTCTTCTAAGATAGTTGGATCCGTGATATCCATTACATTACTCTCTTTAATATAACGATCGACAAAGTTGATTGGAACATTTTTAAAATCTATTGTCTCTTCCAGAATTACAGAATCCAGTCTATTGATAGCACTACCCTCTTCTGTATTGGATTTGACGTCTTCTTCAAACTCTATTCTCTCTTTTGAATTTGTAAAATCCACTCTTCTAGAAATACTGTTCATGTCCTTTCCGGTAAATAGCTGAAAGAGAAGAATCCCAAAGCTGTAGACATTAGTTTTTTGAGTAATAATACCCTGCTGGAGATATTCCGGAGCTATATACCCACTTGTTCCACGCACATCATCTACTAACTCCAATTCCCCTGGAGGCAATGCTATGGAGAGTGAGAAGTTCAATATTTTGGAAACCCCGCTGTACTGATCTATTATCACATTGTGAGGCTTTATATTTCTGTGGATGATGGCCGTAGTAAATTCAGTATGGAGGAAAACTATTGTAGAAGCAACCTCATGTGCAACTCGTAATCGATTCCCCCAAGATATGGATTTTATATTTTGACTATCCTTTTTGTAAATTAGATCGAAAAGAGATACAGCTTCAACATATTCATATACACCATAACTGGTTCTTCAAATTCTAGACAGCAACCGACAAGTGTCAGCACATTCTTGAGATGACTCATCTGAGCAGTAACTGTTGGAAGTGTTATTTTATTTATGAACTATTTATTTCACGTTTGTTGGTCTTTTGTTTAGTTGAATTATTCAACTCCTAGTTATTAGGAAGTAGATGTGTTTTCAGTTTAGATAGCAGAGTTTGTTAGGAGTCCTAGTAGTAGTTTGTTTGTGGGTTTAGTGCTTAGACAAAAAAATCTCTGTAAAAGTCTATATAATAGACTTATCCTGTTGCTATTAAATATAAGAGAGTTATGCAGTTTCTTGTTTTCTTCTGTTGAGTTTTTCTGGTAGCTATATTCATTGTTCTGCTTGGCATATCTTATCAGTGGTATCAGAGCAAGGTTAGATCCAGAAGAAAAACAAAAAAAAAAAAAAACACTTGTGAGGTAGAGTTTGCCTAGAAATTTTATTTTTTCTATGGCTTCAGAGCAACTTTGTGCAAGTAGCCATTCCTCGTTTTGATGGTCATTATGACCATTGGAGTATGCCGATGGAAAATTTTCTAAGGTCAAAGGAGTATTGGCCAATTGTGGAAGACGACATTGGTGTTCCAGCGGAAGGCGAAGTTTTGACAAATGCTCAAAAGGCGGAGTTCGAAGCTTGCTGAATCAAGGAAGAGTTCCAAAGACATTTTGGCCGAAAGCAGTAAATTGGAGCATCCATACCTTGAAGAGAAGTCCTACTTTTTCTCTTCGAGATGTGACACCGGAGCAAGCTTGGAGTGGAAGGAGACCAGCAAAAAAAGAAACTACCCGATACATGAATCCTACTATGAGCATTACGAGAACACTGAAGCAGATATAGTGAAAAGTTTCTTAATTTTTTCATGTGAAACATTGTTGAACACCCAATTTTGACTCTACAGTTTAATTAATTTTAAGCCTTTTCAATTTGAAACAAAAAAATAACAAAAATAAGTATAAGTCAATAAAAGTGACCGTTCTAGAACCACGGGACTCGATGGATGCCTAATACCTTCCCCTTGGTTAACAAATTTTGTTACCTGAATTTCTGTTTCCGAGACCAAAACTAAAGAGTCATTTCCTTTTGATTAGGGGTAATAGAAAAAAAAAGGATGACTTGGAACACCATAATTTATATTCAAATTATTTAATTAATTAAGAAGTTAGCAGTTTTTGAAAGTGTTCTTAGGAAGTGGTGATTATGGGTATACTACAGTTGATTGATTACACACGTATCAATAAGACAGGCCTATTGATTTTATCTTAAGTCATAAAGGGGTGTATTAATACCAGGATGACAAACTTACAGATAAAGAAAGTCCCATTGATTATACTTGGGTGAAGGCAATTGAAGTATTTTAGTATGAAAGTGGGTTTAACAAACAAGCGGTTAAATAAATTTGAGGAATAGGAATAAAATTGCAGATGGAAGACCACTTTGTTAAGCATAGAAAATATAAGGAATTGAAAAATGATAGATCTAATAAAGAGAAACTATGTTGTAACATCAAAATAACTAGGACAAGTTTTTTAAAAATAGCATAATCAAAATACTCGTAGAATAATTTTCGGATGCATTTCCTATGTACATGTCCCAGATGTAAAGAGAAAGAAGCTTGATGATAAAGGCGTTAAGTGTGTCTTTCTTGGTGTTAGCAACGCGTCAAAAGCATACAAGTTGTTTAATCCTTTGACAAAAAGGATTGTGACTAGTAGAGATGTTGTTTTCGATGAAGACAATACATGGAACTGGGATGAAAAGTCATCTAATCAAGTTCTATGCGATGATGAATCTGAGGAAGTAGCTCCAAGGTCTGAAATTCCAGCAAATGTTGCTCCAACTGCTGAAGATTTGCCACCTGCAAAAGCACCTATTGAAACAGAACAAGCTGTCCCTCGAGTTCAAAAAAGACCTGTATGGATGCAAGATTATCAGGTAACTAGTGTTAATATCAATGATGAGACAATTGCTCATTTTGCACTATTTGCATATTGTGACCCAATAAGTTTTGAAAGTGCTACCCAAGAGAAACAATGGAAGGAGGCAATGGATGTTGAAATCTCAACAATTGAGAAAAACAACACCTGGGAGCTTACTGATCTACCAAAAGGGCAAAGGACCATTAGAGTTAAATGGGTTTATAAAACTAAACTCAATGAGAATGGTGAAGTTGATAAGTACAAGGCGCGCTTAGTGGCCAAGGGATATAAGCAGGAGTATGGTGTGGATTACAAAGAGGTCTTTGCTCCAGTAGTCAGACTCGACACCATCAGGTTGGTGGTGGCATTGGCAACCCAAAACAAATGGCCAATTTATCAATTGGACGTGAAATTAGCCTTCCTACATGGAGAATTGCAAGAGAAGGTATATGTCGATCAACCCCCTGGTTACATTAAGTATGGTAGCGAAAATAAAGTTTGCAAATTGAAAAAAGCATTATACGGGCTAAAACAAGCTCCACGAGCTTGGTATAGTCGCATTGATGCTTATTTCAATAAGGCAGGTTTTAGAAAATGCCCTTATGAGCATACACTTTATACTAAAGTTGAAGATGGAAAGCTTGTCATTGTATGCTTGTATATAGATGATTTAATTTATACTGGGAATGATCATGTATTGCTTAAAAATTTTAAGCAATTGATGGTGACTGAGTTTGAAATGTCGGATCTTGGCTTGATGCATTACTTTCTGGGAATTGAAGTGAAGTAGTATTCTGGTGGAATTTTTATTTCACAAAAGAAATAGGTCCAAGAAATTTTAAGGAGATTTGGTATGACAAACTGTAACTCTGTCACCACACCAGCAGAGACAGGGCTGAAGCTTGAAAAGGATTCTACAGGAAAGAGGACTGACAACACTTTCTACAAGCAAATCGTGGGAAGTTTGATGTATTTAACAGCCACTAGACCTGATATAATCAGGTACATGGAAAGTCCAAGAGAAGCTCACTTACTGGCTGCTAAAAGAATTCTCAAGTATTTGCAAGGTACTGCTGATTTTGGCATTTTATACAAAAAAGGAGGCGAATCAGATTTAATCGGCTTCATAGATAGTGATTATGCTGGAGATAAAGATGATAGGAAAAGCACATCCGGTTATGTTTTCATGTTTGGTTCAGGTGCTATTTCATGGTGTTCCAAGAAGCAGCAAATTGTTACATTATCAACTACAGAAGCAGAATTTGTGGCAGCAACTGTATGCGCTACTCAAGCTATCTGGTTGAAGACCATTCTGTCTGAACTATGTCTTATTCAGCAAAAGCCAACTCTAATTTACTGTGACAATGGTTCAACGATTAAGCTTTCTTAAAAATCCAGTGTTACACGGGATGAGCAAACACATTGATGTGAAATTTCATTTCCTGAGAGATCTGACAAAGGATAAGATCATTGATGTTGTCTACTGCAAAAGTGAAGACCAAGCTGCTGATAATTTAACAAAGCCCCTCAGTTATGCAGCAGTTGTGAAGATGAGAAAGCTACTGGGAGTTTGTTCATTGAGGGAGGTTGTCGCTTGTGAAGACAATTAAACTGATGTTTGTGACTAATCAGTTTAAGGGAGGCATTGTTGGAAGTGTTATTTTATTTATGAACTATTTATTTCACGTTTGTTGGTCTTTTGTTTAGTTGAATTATTCAACTCCTAGTTATTAGGAAGTAGATGTGTTTTCAGTTTAGATAGCAGAGTTTGTTAGGAGTCCTAGTAGTAGTGGGTTTGTGGGTTTAGTGCTTAGACAAAAAAATCTCTGTAAAAGTCTATATAATAGACTTATCCTGTTGCTATTAAATATAAGAGAGTTATGCAGTTTCTTGTTTTCTTCTGTTGAGTTTTTTTGACAGCTATATTCATTGTTCTGCTTGGCATATCTTATCATTAACTGCGTGGATATTGTTTAATGTACATGTATTGAACCTAACTAAAACAAGGCGGTTGTCTAGCAATCCCATAACCCTAGACCCCTTGGCAAGGTCCATTTTTCTTTTAGAGTAGTGTTTAATTGCATTGTGGATCTCCATGGCAGTGAAGTAACGGATGGGAATTCTGCAATTTCGGTCGCATAAAGCAAGAAACTCCTCAAGCACCAAACTTCCATTATTCAAATAACAATCCTTCTCTTTCTCCCGCCTTTCAGCAGAGGCAGAGGAAAAAAGATTTTTACTTGTGAGTCCTTTGAAAAAAGGCATCTCTAATTTAAAAGTGTGACCAGTCTCCATGAATTGGGATTAAATAAATACACAATCTAGATGGAAGCTAAGTTGTTTCCTGTTGATTTTAAAGGTGTGAACAGATACCGGAGACAACAGTGCATTGAGTTTCCAAGCACTTCCATAGAAAATTCCGTGAATGCTTGATAACATCAGCGGGGGTCACACTGCATGCAAGTGGAAAGGCGTCTGCCGACTGCCATATAATAATGCCTTACAAGGCATGGGGTCCAGCTCGCGTGTGAATGTGATCATCCTCACGCCCTACTTCGTAAGTTAAAGTCTCCCGCATGGCGTGCCCCACGTTTTTGTCCAATTGATTTCTTTTCCATTGCTATTATCCCTTTTCAAATTTGGATTTAAAAAATAATATTACCCTTTTTAAGCTCCGAATTCGTTTATTCAGCTTCCCAATTATTTTCTTAGTAAAATATTTCGAATTGTAACACTATCCTTTTTGTATTTCTTGCGTTTATTATTTTCAAATTCTATTTGAAAAATCATAACTCATCGAAGGAATTGAAAAGTAAAAAAGTTACTAACGTATTCCCTCCGTTTCTATTTAGTTGTTACCAATCACTCATTAAGAAATTAGGTAAATTTATTATTGTATCTCTATTTAATGTTTTCTTAAAATTAGAATTTCAAAATATATGATAGTAAATATGTGTACTCGAAGTCTAAATAAAATTAATTCATATCAAATCTTACAAAGTGAGACAAAAAAAATAATCTCTTCATATTCTCTTATATTTCATGAAGACTAAATTACAAATGAAATACTTTACATGATAATTGAAATGCATTGAACTACTATTTTAAATTTTTGAGCTTGAAATTGGAGTCAAAATTTCAATACGAATTGATTCAAAAAATTTAGTTTGATTGTTGTGATTTCTTTTTGAAGATCATTTTTATTTTATTTCAAAATTTATTCTGTACTTTTCACCATGTAAAACACAAGTCTTCGCTAATAAAGTAACAGTGCTTCAAAATAGGCATACCTTACCACCGGCTCTGAAAAAACACAACCCCTGTTACGGCATATTAAAGTATCTTAGTCTTATCAATATGGGTTGTGGTCATGACAATGGCATAGCTAGGAATTTCAGAAAGGGTGTTCAAACTTTTAATAATAATTTTTTTTTTTAAAAACGACGATTTAAATTACCAAAATAAATAATCAAGTTAAGCAATATTTAATTAAATATAAGAATATTTTTAATAGAATTACAAGTGTATAATTCAAAACTAACATAAAGACAAAATAAACTACTATTGAAATCATAATTTAAATATATTTTGCACTCGACGAGGTTTCATATCTTGAAACGTTTTTATAATAGACTCATTAGAAATAGTACGAAATTCGCTAGGAAAATGTATTAAAATTTAAGAAAATAATTCAATTTTTTCAATATAGACTCATTAGAAATAGTACGAAATTCACTAGGAAAAGGTATTAAAATTTAAGGAAATAATTCAATTTTAATTGGATAAAATAGTTAGTAGAGGTAAGATTCGAACTTGGGTCCCTGAAGCCAATCATGACACTGCGGGGAATCGGACCGGGGCAGAGAGTAGGTTTGCGACGGTTATTACCAACTCCACTACGCATTACTTTGTTATTTCAGGGTGTCCAAATTCTATATATACCAATATAAAGTCAAAACTCGCTCCTGGTTGTGGTACACTGATGAGAGTGTTTCACCCTTAACCAGAGGTCTCGAGTTCGAATCCTGGGTATGGAGAAAATTATGTTGTGAGCGTCACTCCAGTATAGGCCCTGCAGTGCGTGATCCGGATTTAGTTGGAGCTCCAATGTAAACTCTGGACAACGCCGGGTGGGGAAAAAAAAAGTAGCTCAGCCTTTGACCATATATCTCACAGTCTTCCGCATTAGTGCAATTGATGTCGTTAATTATGATGGGCGTAGTGATCTGGTGAATTATGCATGTACTCTTCAAATCGATTTGCAGTTCATAAGGTATGGATTCTTAGTTCTCTTTGCTTAATTAAACAACTACCATGTCATGCTTGCTCTTAATTTGCTTTGGAGGGAGTGTGAGAAATCTTCAAATAATGTTGCTCAACGGCTGCCTTCGATTCTACTTTTATATATATAAAGAGAATGAGTTAATATCTTAAATGAGAATTTATTTAAGAAAGTCATTTAATTTTGTTTTATATTAATAAAATTACTCAATTTAAGATTTTTATCTTTAAAAATCACTCAACTATATTAATTATTAAAATAATTTTGACATGACAATTTTTTTTTATGTCATATAAACTCTGTTATCCTCAAATTATTATTGAGATTATTAGCTTTTATTTTATGAAAAATCCATATTCCTCTCTCAATTTATTTCATGGATTCTCAACACATGAAGAGTAATCGCCAACTCCTCAGAGGTTCGCCTCTTTTATAAATCTTTTTTCTTACTTTTTTTTTTTTTTACGTGATTAATTAGATGTCAAGATCTAAACTAGAATAAAATCAACAACAACCTTTTTTGGGACAATTTTCTAATTTATAGAAATAAAACTTCAAACTGTTACAACTAAGAATAGAAATACGAGTTCTGAATTGAACTACTCTTCCGGAATTCCATAGATGAGCTTCGTATCTGCAGAAGGAGATAAGAAGAAGAAGAATTTAGACTGAGGGAGAAGAAGAAGAAGGAAGAGATCTGGAAAGAGAGAAGAAATGAGAAAATTACCAATTGATTCGTTGCCTTCTTCTCTCCTGGTTGTTAGACTTATAACCACCTCGTCTGAGCTGGCAGCATCGTAGCTACCGTCTATTCCCATATCGAATCCTCCTAACTACAGAACTTTATTTGCTCTTTATTTGAAAGCATAACATATCCGACGACATCAAATAATCCTTGTCCTCAAGGATTAGCTATGAACTCTGGAAACTTAGCCTTGATGAAGTCAAAATCCTCCCAGGTAGCATCTTCAGGAGGTAAGTTAGACCATTGGATCAGGAGTTTAATAGCAGCTGAATTTTCCCTCTGTACCAGCTGCCTCTGCAAAATGGCAACAGGCTTGACAAGGAATTGGCCTTCAGCATTAGTCATGGGCAGAGTTGATTGAACCACCACTCTAGAACCAACCTGTTTCTTCAGAAGTGAAACATGAAAGACAGGATGCACCTTGGAAGAAGGTGGAAGAGCTAGCTTGTAAGCAACTAGTCCAATCCTGCGGATCACCTGATAAGGCCCATAATATTTTGAACTCAACTTAAGGTTCTTCCGCAGAGCTAAGGAAGTTTGCCGATAGGGTTGCAACTTCAAATACACCATATCACCAACTTGGAACTCCCTGTCAGTTCGACGATGATCAGCAAAATACTTCATCCTCTCTTGAGCCTTGTGGAGATTGTCCTTTAATAATTGTTGCATTTGTTGTCGGTGCATAATCACATCTTCAGCAGCAGGCACCACAGTGTCTAGGAGAGGTCCAAGAGATAGTTGAGGTGGAGAATAACCATACAAGGCTTCAAAGGGAGTGCATTGGAGACTACTATGGAAGTTAGTGTTGTACCACCATTCAGCAAAATATAACCACCTCTTCCAATTAGTAGGTCTGCTACTAGTCATACACCTCAAATAAGTTTCAATACACCTGTTCACCCTTTCTGTTTGGCCGTCTGTTTGAGGGTGGTAAGCAGAGCTATAGGACAATTGAACCCCCTTTAGTTTGAACAAAGCTTGCCAAAAATTACTAAGAAACACCTTGTCTCTATCTGTGACTATATAAGTTGGGGTACCATGTAAGGTTTAAACCCTCTTCCAAAACTTATCAGCCACAATAGTTGCAGTATAAGGATGAGATAGGGCTATGAAATGTGCTGATTTTGTGAATCTGTCAACTACCACCAAAATGACATCCTTTCCTTGAGATTTAGGCAACCCTTCTATAAAATCCATACTAATATGAGTCCATGCTTGGTTGGAAATAGGAAGTAGTTACAGAAGACCAAGATATGCTACAACCTCATCCTTGCTCCTCTGACAGATATCACATTCTGCAACATAATTAATTACCATATGTTTCATAAGAGGCCAATAAAACACCCCGGATAACCTTTTAAGTGTTCCTAACTGACCGAAATGACCCCCTAATGGTGAGCTATGAAAAACATGTAGTAGTTGTTGTCTTAGTGTGCCAGTAGATCCCACATAGATTTTTCCTTTCTTCCGCAAAATCCCAGATTCATAGTGCCACAGATTAGGACCTTGTAAGTCTACCACCAATTGAGTAAAAAGATCGGAAGCAAATGTGTCACCTTCATAACTGGTTGTGATGTCTTGCACCCAAGTTGGAACCGATGAGCTGATAGCTTGTAATTTAGCATGCAAAGAAATTGTTTCTTCCTCTTGCACCCCTTCAAATTGTCTGGAAAGAGCATCAGCAACTCGGTTCTCAGCCCCTCTCTTGAACTTAACTTCATAGTCTAAGCCTAACAACTTGGTAAGCCCCTTTTGTTGTATAGCTGAAGTAACTCGCTGATCAAGCAAGTATTTCAGGCTGTGGTGATCAGCTCTTACCACAAAGTGTCTATACTGTAAGTAATGCCTCCATTTGTCTATAGCACTAAGCAATGCCATGTACTCCTTCTCATAAATAGACCTGCCCCTATGCTTCATAGCCAATACTTTGCTGAAATAGGCCACTGGTCTCCCTTTCTGCATGAGAACTGCACCAATTTCTGAGTGACTTGCATCTGTTTCAACTACAAATTCTTGAGAATAATCAGGTAGGGCAAGGACTGGGTGTTAGACATAGCGTCCTTTAGAGCCAAGAAAGCAGTTGCAGCCTCATCACTCCACTGAAAATTTTCCTTTTTTAGGAGATCAGTAAGTGGTCTACATATTGTACCATAGTTGGCTACATACTTCCTGTAGTATCCCGTCAGCCCTAAGAATCCCCTCAAATCTCTCAAGGAAGAGGGTCTGGGCCACTGCACCATAGCTGCTACCTTTTCAGGATCAGTAGCTACCCCATGAGCACTAATGACATGACCAAGATATTCAACCTTGGATTGACCAAACGAGCATTTGGATCTCTTAGCAAAAAGTGAATGTGCCCTCAATGTCATAAAAACAGTAGTAACATGCTTCACATGTTCTGCAAGAGACTGACTATATATTAAGATATCATCGAAAAAAACTAGCACAAACTTCCGAAGAAAAGGTTGAAATACCTGATTCATCAGAGCCTGGAATGTGGCTGGGGCATTAGTAAGCCCAAATGGCATCACTCGAAACTCATAGTGTCCCATATGTGTCCTGAATGCTGTCTTAAACACATCATCAGATTTCATTCTAATCTGATGGTAACCAGCTCTTAAATCCACCTTCGAAAATATCATTGAACCATGTAACTCATCCAATAGGTCATCTACAATGGGTATGGGATACTTGTCTTTCACTGTAGCATCATTCAACCCTCTATAGTCTACACAGAACCTCCAAGTCCCATCCTTCTTTTTCACTAACAATGCAGGTAAAGAAAAAGGCGACTGACTGGGCTGAATAGTACCATGTGACAACATATCCTTCACTTGTTTCTCTAGCTCCTATTTTTGAAAGTAATTGTACCTGTAAGGCCTTAAGCTAACAGGCAATGATCCCGGCTTCAACGGAATTGAGTAATCTAAACTCCTCACTGGTGGTAAACCTTTAGGTTCGGCAAAGACATCTTCAAATTGTTGTAGCACCACTTTTATTGGTTCTTCAATGGTTTTCTGCTCAGTAGTTGTGTCCATGCTGACCATGAACAAGTGAGCCATCAAAGTCTGACCCTTCCTAATCAGTTTTCCCATCGTACCACTGCTAATTATGTAAATACTTCCCTCTTCAGGAATAGCATGCAACACCACTTTATTGGTCTTTTTTCCAAAAGTGACACTCCTCTTCTCATGGTCAAACTTGGTGGGGTTGTATTTTTTCATCCAGTCATTCCCTAGGACTATATCACACTCTCCCAACTTGATAATCCTTAGATCTTCTCTGAATGATTTCCCTTCCATCTTCCAAATGAAATTCGTACAAATAGAATTACATAACAAGTAGTTACCATCAGTAACAGTGACTCTCATAGGAGAGCTATAAGTTTCCACATAACCTGTTTCCATCACAGCTTGTGAATCAATAAAGTTATGAGTGGTTCCTGAATCAACCATCACAGTTATTCCTATTCTTAGCTATTCCCTTTACTAGAATAGTATTCACCCCATTGTGATTGCCAGACAATGCACTCAGACAAATAGCCTCTAGCATCTCCTGTTGGATTTCCCCTTCAATTATCACATCAGTTGGGGCTTGCTCCTCTATTATTTCACTAGTTTTCAGTAGGTGTTACCCATGCCGCTTGCCCATCTTTAGTGATTCCCTTGATGTAATTCAACTGTCTAATCTTACATTTATGCCCTGGAGTATATTTATCTCCACATCTGAAACAAAGCTGGTTGTTCTTCCCATATTCGTAAACTTCTGGACTCAATAGGTAAGTGGTTGGTCTAGTGGAAGTCATAGCTGATCGTTTTGGGGCAAAACTAATCACAGGAGCCTTGATAGGTCTAGTATCAGTTTTTTCCTTCTTAAGAGATGCTTCTATGGCCTTCTCTTGCATCCTGGCTTGTTCAATTGCAAAGCTTAGAGTAGTGGGCTTAAACATCTTAATAGCATACTTGATCTCCTCTTTGAGTATTCCCATGAAACTAGATAAGAAATGAGCTTCATTCAAAGCCGAATTTCTTATCAACATCTCTACTTTGAGATCCTCAAACCTTCCCAAATATTCATCTACAGATCCAGTCTGATTCAACTTGTTAAAGACTTCCACAACATCCTCCATTAAAATTTCTCCAAACCTAATACATAATTCTTCTTTGAACTCTACCCAGGTCAATACCCCTACACTCAGTACCACAGAGTTATACCATGTTTCAGCCATTCCATTAAGATAGAGTGTTGCTGCTTCAACCTTCAAGTTATCAGCAGTTCTATGTAAATTAAAGTACCTTTCACACTTTCTGAGCCATACCTTAGGCTGGTGACCTTCGAAACTGGGAAATTCCCACTTAGGAGGGTGGATGAGAACTCCCTGGTGCCTCAAATTCCTCTGTTCTTGTCTTGGAATAGGTAAAATGCCATCCCCTTGAGGAATGTTCAGATCAGCAGCTACTGGTCTCCTTTCTAATGCAGTTAACCTTTCCACAATTTGTTCTAAAGCTCCTCTGATTCCCACCTGTGTTTCACTGATCTCACGATTACTATTAGCTAACCTTTCCATCGTAACTTCATGTCGATTCAGTCGATCGTCTATGGATTTGAATCTAGTACCATCCGCCATTATAGATCTTCACGTACAGGTCGCAGAAGCTAGGCTCCGATACCAATTGTCAAGATCTAAACTAGAATAAAATCAACAACAACCTTTTTTGGGACAATTTTCTGATTTATAGAAATAAAACTTCAAACTATTACAACTAAGAATAGAAATACGAGTGCTGAATTGAACTACTCTTCTGGAATTCCATGGATGAGCTTCGTATCTGCAGAAGGAGATAAGAAGAAGAAGGAAGAGATATGGAAAGAGAGAAGAAATGAGAAAATTACCAATTGATTCGTTGCCTTCTTCTCTCCTTGTTGTTAGACTTATAACCACCTCGTCTGAGCTGGCAGCATCGTAGCCCTTCAAGCTCATTAAACAACTTCCAATCGAAGCCGTCTATTCCCATATCGAATCCTCCTAACTACAGAACTTTATTTGCTTTTTATTTAAAAGCATAACATTAGATTCTAGTGTTTAATTTGAATTGTTATTTTTGTTTTAGTAATTTTCAATTGAACTTGTATTGTTTGTGTTGAATCAGATATTTTTCTTCTTCTTTTTTATTTATGTTTTTAGTTAAATTTAATTGATTTTTTTAGTGTGTGTGGTTATTTAAAATACTATGGTGAGTTTTGATATTAATAAAATTAATTTCTCGTTCTCCTATTAATACTAACACACAATTATCATTAGTAGGTGACATTTTTTTTAAGAAAACCAGTTTAAGAAGAATTCTCAGCTTGTCTTCCAAGAGATTTTTTTTTTTAAAAAAAGGAATTTTTGGAGAAATAAAAAGAAGAAGTGTAATGGATTTTTTTTTAAAATTATTTATTTGTAGGGTCCATTTATGACTTAAAAATAATTTATTTTGTTTTTTCAAATTTTATATTTTAATAATAAATGTAGTTGGGTGATTTTTAAAGATAATATCTTTAAGTTGAGTGATTTTTAAAGATAAAAGTGTTAAAGTTAAATAACTTTATTAATATAAAACAAAGTTTAATGATTTTGTTAGATAAATTTTTGGATGGTTTTTTTGAGATAATAACTCAAAAGAGAATCCGCAGTTGAATTCCTTTTTTCTATTTTTACAAAAATATAGACAATTAATCTCCGCCACACGCTAAAATGTTGCCTCCCCAAATCTGCCGCTACAAAATGGCCAAATACATGCAACACCTGTTGTTCTTGATCTCCTTTTGAATATCCATGTTTTTCAGAGACTTTCACCATAATTGCTTAAAGAACTGTTAATCACAAACTTCTGAAATCGTTCAAAACACCATCCGAAATCATGACACACCACTAAGGTATTATACTTTTCCATTCTCCGGTACTTGCTTAACTTCCCACCCATGAATTGACCGACAATTTTAGAGATATAATCTTAATTAAGTTGTTAATGATGCGAGCAAATTATCTAGTTATATATAATTTATTATAATGACGTGAACCTGGCCTTGCTCATGTTAATTCAAGAATTCTATGCTTTCCTAGCAGAGAAGAAATTTAACATAAACCTAAAATTTTACATTCCCATAATCCAAGAAACGTTTATCCTGAATATTCATCTGTATCATATCTTGTGTTTAATTACAGAAATTGATGACCTCACTTTTTAATTAAGCACTGAAAAGACTCATGTTGGTTGAAATGGAAATTGGTTAAAGACGAAGGATAAGTTACAAGCTGCGGCATTGTCTGAATTTAATTACTAAAATTAATTGAATGACAAATGCAAAACTAGCATGGTCCCATTTCTTTCTGTAAACTGAAAATATTAAGGAGAAACGAATCTAAGTAGAGGAAATTAAAGATCAAATTGGCAATTTCATTATTCTGCAAATATCCTTGAAATTGGAACCTAATATGAATACCTATAAACATTTAATTTTGACCAAGAACGAGGGCACGGAAACACTTTTCAATTCGACCTAATTCCCTTGCGACATGAATCATGTATGGTCTATCATCTCCCTTCAAAGCTGTGCATTTTTTAACAAGATCGGAGAAGTCTTTCAATTGTTGTTGAATCTCAATTCCATGCTCTTCTAAGATAGTTGGATCCACAATATCCATTACATTACTCTCTTTAATATAACGATCGACAAAGTTGATTGGACGATATTTAAAATCTATTGTCTCTTTTGAATTTGTAGAATACACTATATCCATAGAATTACCCAAGTCTTCTCCAAAATCTATGGTCTCTTCTGAATTTATAGAATCCACTCTATCCATAATATCGTACACTTCCTTTCCGGTTAATAGCTGAAACAGAAGAACCCCAAAGCTGAAGACATCAGTTTTTTGAGTACTAATACCTGAGGCGATATGTTCTGGAGCTATATACCCCCACTGTTCCACACACCCTATCTTGTACCTCCAATTCTCCTGGAGGTAATGATATGGAGAGTGAGAAGTCCATTATTTTGGCAACGCCGCTCTTGTCATCTATTATCACATGAGATGGCTTTATATTTCTGTGGATGATGGGCGTAGAAAATTCAGTATGGAGGAAAACGATTGCAGAAGCGACATCACGTGCAACTCGTAATCTATTTCCCCAAGATAGCGAATTTCTAGTTTGATCATCAAGTTTGTAAAGTAGACTGAAAAGAGATATACCTTCAACATATTCATACACCATAACTGGCTGTTCAAATTCTAGACAGCAACCGACAAGTCTCAACACATTCTTCAGATGACTCATCTGAGCAGTAATCGCTATATCTCGGTGGATATTGAAGAGTTTATAGCTGTCGAATCTAACTAAAACGGGGCGGTTGCCTAGCAATCCCGTAACCATAAACATATCGGCGGCAAGGTACTTTTTGGTTTTAGAGTGTTGTATTGCATTGTCGATCTCAGTGGCAGTGAAGTAACGGATGGGAATTCTGCAATTTCCGTCGCATAAAGCAAGAAGCTCCTCAAGCACCGCACTTCCATTCTTCAAATAACAATCCCTCTCTTTCTTCCGCCTTACAGCAGAGGCAGAGGAAAAAAGATTTTTACTTGTGAGTCCCCTGAAGAAAGGCATTCTCTAATTTAGAAGTAACTAGCTAGTCTGGATAAATTGGGATTAAATCCAATAAGGCATGCCACTACTACTCACAAGTGGGAAGCTGCTTCCGGTTGGTCTTAATTTGTGCATTGAATTCCACACAAATTGAGTTTCCAACCACTTTCATTGAAAATTCTGTGAAAGAATCAGTGGAAACGCGTCTGCTTTACAAAGTTTGGGCTCCACCCCGCCTTACAAGCCGTGCTGACATTACATTGTAAGTTAAGTCTCCGTTGACCTTTTCTTTTTTTTTAAAAATAAATAAATAAGGCGTGGTGCCTCCAAGCTTTTGTCCATTTGTTTTCTTTTCCAATTCTGTTGTCTCTTTTGAAAATTTTCTCTTATATGTAAGAGACAGTTTCAACATGTCTGTTTCTAGACATTATGTTGGTTTGTGTTAGCATTTTAATATTTTTGCTTAGTTTTTGGGGTTAAAATGTTGCCGTTTGGTTGACTTTCTAGTGTGTGCTACAAAAGTAATGAGAATTATTGATTGCTTAGTGCATTACTCCATTTTGGAGTTGCTGCGTATGTTACTAATTCTTTGCATGTCACCAACGGTTGGCTTGACCATTCAGCCAAGAGAAACTTTTGTAACTTCTTCATTATTCTTCCTCCATTATTCTTTATAACCTAGGTAGCATATGTAACCTCTAGGCCATTTATCTTCGCTATTTACTACACCATTATCTTCCTATTCATTGCTAGGAAGACTTCTTCTAGTATAAATAGTGGTGGTCTTCATTTGGTTTGATACACACAACACACAAGAAAAATATAGAGTGCATAAAGTTTGTCCTAAAAGAGAGTTTTTATTAGTTGAAAGGAGGTGTTTTTTTTGTGGAACTTTGGACTCAACTCTTGTCCAGAGTTGTTGAGTTATATTTTGTGATTAGGCTATTGTATCCTGAAGGGGACAAGTCAAGACTCAAGAAGGACTACTGCTGGACCGGTGAAAAACATTTCTTGCAGTGGGCTTGAATTTCCTTAAAGAGAGCGAGATATCCGTGCCTCAGCTTGAAGAGATTTATTTCTTCATTTTATTTTCAATTGTAATCTTGTAATTCTGTTATTTTGTAATTTTTCACTAACAATTTTTGAGATTCAACATGGCAACAATTGAAAAAACTGCGGATGTCAAGATGGGAGACCTTAACAAGTCATTTCGGTTTAATGGTAACCATTTCAAGAGATGGAAGGGTAAAGTACTTTTCTACTTAAGACTTCTCAATGTTTTCTATGTGTTAACTGAGAAGAATCCTAATAAAGTTGATGACACCTCCATGGATGATGATGAACTTATTTCTCATCATGAGAAAGTGGAAAATTACGATAGTGATTCCTATAAGTGTCGGTATTATCTCCTTAATTGTCTATCTAATAATTTTTATGATTATTATGATAGAACTTACTCTAGTGCAAAGAAAATTTGGAAAGCATTGCAGAGTAAGTATGATACCAAAGAAGCTGGAGCGAAAAAATATGCGGCTAGTAGATTTTTTCGTTTCCAAATGGTGGACAATAAATCACTGGTAGACCAAGCTCAAGACTTTATAATGATTGTTGGAGAGCTTAGGTCCGAGGAGGTTAAAATTGGAGATAACCTTATTGTTTGTGGCATAGTAGATAAACTTCCACCTTCTTGAAAGGAATTTCAAAAACTATGTGCCACAAACAAAAGGAAACCTCCTTTGAAACCTTGATAATGAAAATCCGCATGGAAGAAGAGGCAAGGAGCCAAGATGCACTTTTACAAACAGAAGAGAGCAACATCACAACGAAGGTAAATTTAATTACTTCCAATAATGCTACTCCTGAATCTCACAAAAATACTTCTTTGAAGCCTAAGAAGAAAAAATTCAAGAAAAATAATGGTAGACCTCCCAAGAAAAATAATGGTGAAAATAACCAAGCACAAAATCAACAACTTCAAGATAAGGGATCATGCTTTGTTTGTGGCAAGAGTGGCATATTTCTCGACTTTGCAGATTCCGGAAACGTGGTCCTAACCCTCAGGCAAATGTTACCGAAGAACCTTTTGTGGCGGTGAATACCGACATAAACATGATTGAGAGTGTTGATGGATGGTGGGTAAATTCTGGTGCAAACCGTCATGTCTGTTATGACAAAGATTGATTTTAAAAATATGCTCATTTTGAGGAGCCCAAAACCATCATGCTTGGTGATTCACATACTACTCAAGTGTTTGGAACGGGAGATGTCGAATTGTGTTTTACTTCTGGAAGGGTGTTAACTTTGAAAGATGTACTTCATACTCCTTCCATGAAAAAAAATTAATGTCTAGTTTTCTTCTTAATAAAGCAGGCTTTAAACAGATTATTGAATTTGATCAATATGTAATTGTGAAGAAGGATATTTTTGTGGGAAAGGGGTATGCTTGTGATGGGATGTTCAAACTGAAAGTTGAAATGAATAAAGTTTCTACTTCTGTGTACATGCTTTCTTCAACTAATTTTTGGCATGCTCGTTTGTGTCATATTAATGATTGGAATCATGAGTAGTTTAGGATTAATCACAATGGTTAAAAAGAATTTTGAAAAGTGTGGGGCTTGTAGTAAAGTCAAAATCATTAAAAGGCCTCATTTCCAAGTTGAAAGAAAAACTGATTTGTTAGAATTAGTTCATACTGATATTTGTGAACTTGGTGGAAATTTAACTCGTGGAGGTAATAGGTACTTTATCACTTTCATTGATGAGTTTTCTTAGTTTACATATGTTTACTTGATGAAAAATAAAAGTGATGCTTTTGAAAAATTTAAAACTAATCTCCATGAAGTTGAAAATTAGTTTGAAAGAAAAATAAAAAGAATTAAAAGTGATAGAGGCCGTGAATATAAGTCAAATGAGTTTAATTCTTTTGTTAGATCATTGGGAATAATTCATGAAACTCCTCCTCCTTCTTCCCCTTCATCTAATGGTGTAGCGGAAAGGAAAAATAGAACTTTGGTTGAATTGACTAATGTCATGTTTATTGAGTCATATGCACCTTTAAATTTATGGGGTGAAGCTATTTTAACTGCTTGTTATGTGTTGAATCGTGTGCCTCATAAAAAGTCAAAATTGACACCTTTTGAATTGTGGAAAGGTTACAAGTCAAGTTTGGGATATCTAAGAGTTTGGGGTTGTCTAGCCTTTGTAATAGATCCCAAGATTACAAAATTGGATAAGAAAGTTACTACTTGTGCTTTTCTTGGTTATGCTTCAAATAGTACAGCCTATAGATTTTTTAATCTTAAAGATAATATTGTGATAGAATCGGGTGATTTTCATGAGAATAAATTTCTTTTTTATTCTAAAAATAGTGGGGGTCAAAGGATTGAACAAAATATTTTGTCACTACCTAGTTCTTCTACTTCTACTTTGAAAAAATAAAGAAGTTAATGATTTTGAGTTTAGAAGAAGTAAAAGAGCTAGAGTAGAAATAGATTTTGGTCCTGATTTTTATGTGCTTAATGTTGGAGATGACTCTCTCACTTTGAAAGAAGCATTATCTTCAAATGATTCTATTTTTTGGAAAGAGGCTGTAAATGATGAAATATAATCTCTAATTTCTAATAAAACTTGGAAGTTAGTTGATTTACCACGGGTTGTAAAACAATTGGTTGCAAATGGGTCTTACGAAAAAAGTTGAAATCGGATGGGTTTATTGATAAATATAAGGCTAGACTAGTTGCAAAATGTTTTAAACAACTAGAAGGCATAGAATTTTTTGATACTTTTCCTCCGGTAACAAGAATTACATCCATAAGACTTTTAATTGATATGGCTGCAATTTTTTATTTGCAAATTCATCAAATGAATGTAAAAACTGCTTTTTTAAATGGAGACCTAAATGAGAAAATTTATATGGAACAACCCGAGTCTTTTTGTTGAAGCAGGCCAAGAAAGCAAAGTATGTAAACTTACTAAATCCCTATATGGCTTGAAACAGGTACCTAAGCAATGGCATGAAAAGTTTGATTCCTGCATGATTGAAAATGGTTTAAAAACAAATGAGTGTGATAAGTGTATATATTATAAGTCTTGGAATAACTTACATGTGATTATTTGCCTATATGTTGATGATTTATTGATCTTTGGCTCTAACATGAATGTTATTGAAGAAGCTAAAATTATTCTTAGAAGCCATTTTGATATGAAAGATCTTGGTGAGGCAAATGTTATTCTTGGAATAAAAATAACAAGAACATGTGATGGAATTTTCCTTGACCAGTCACATTATGTTGAGAAAATTTTGAAAAAATATAACTTTCTTGATTGCAAGCATGTTGCTACTCCTTTTGATTCAAGTGTTCACTTATTTCCTGTTGAAAGTAAAAATGATGTAGTAAATCAAAAGGAATATGCTAGCATAATCGGAAGTTTGAGATATGTGACTGATTGCACTAAGCCTGATATTGCATATGTAGTAGGAGTACTTGGTAGGTGTACAAGCAAGCCAGCTAATGAACATTGGCATGCTATAACAAGAGTTATGAGATATTTAATTGGAACAAAAAATTGTGGTTTGTTCTATAAAAAATATCCTACTGTACTTGAAGGCTTTTTTGATGCAGATTGGAACACTTTATCAGGTGATTCCTATTCTACCACTGTTTATGTCTTTACTTTAGGTGGTGGTGATGTTTGTTGGAGATCAAAAAAGCAAATTATAATTGTTAACTCTACAATGGAGGTTGAACTAATTGCTTTAACTTCAGCTAGTGAGTAAGCGAATTGGTTAAGAGATTTATTGTTTCAAATACCTTATTTTGAAAAACTAATTTCTCCTATTTTAATTCATTATGATAGCACCGCTGCAATTGGTAGAGTTCAAAACTGTTATTACAACGGTAAATCCAGACTTATAAGGAGAAAACACAGTAATGTAAGATCGTGTTTGATAAATGGTACCATTAATGTTGATTATGTCAAATCTTGTGATAATCTTGCAGATTCTCTTACTAAGGCCTCAACGAGAGAAAAGTTCTGGAGCACATAAAAGGGGATGGGATTGAAGCCTATAAATTCTTGAGTCATATATGAGGAAACCCAACCTGGGGACTAGAGATCCTATAACCAGGTTCAAAGGGAAAAACTAATCATATAATGACTTGTTGTGAAAAATACACTATCTTTTTTATTCCCTCCCTATGATGTGAGTGCATTCATTCCTGTAGTGATTTGTTGTAACACCCCGGAATTTCTATGACGTGGGTCTTCTTTCTAAAGTGAAATTGATGTTATAAACTGACTTTGATTGATGTTATATGATCAATTATGAATGAATTTATGTTGTATTGGTGGTTTCTTGAAGAATTCCCCAATTGACTCATGTTTCTCCTTCTTTTCCAAATTCTAACCCTAGTTTGTGGTGGATATAAATTGAAGGTTACGAATTGAATGTGATATTATGTAATTCATGTTTGTATGATGATTATACTCTAGGTTATGTATAATTTCTATGAAATTAGGGTTGAGTCTTTGAATGAAGCCTTGAAGGCTATGAAGGGAATATGTTAATTGCTTACATTGATTTTGATTATGTCATTACTTCATGAATTACCTTGTATTATGTATTGGTTAGGAATTGCTTGGTAATTGTAGTATGAATGTCCCATGAAGGGCAAGAAAGTATGAAGGTTGGTTCTTCTTTGAACTCAAGTATGAAAGGTAAATTACTTAGATTGTAATGATGCTATACCTAATGTGTTGTTGTGGTGTTGATGACCTAGTTTCCTCATCCTTAACCCTCTACACTTGAATTAGCTATGAAG